>CAMOHE010051109.1:15006-39709 GCA_946598075.1 Artocarpus hirsutus
ACTAGAGAAGATGATAAGGAAAAATACAAAGACAAAAAAAAAAGAAAAAAAGCAAAAAAAAAAAAAAAAAAAAAAAAAAAAAACAAAAAAAAAAAAAAAAAAAAAAAAAAAAAAAAAACAGCAGCAACAACAACAAGAAATAACGAGAAGAATGTCAAATACAGTCTACATAACAAGATCTTGATATGACCCACAATATACACCTTAATCCCAAATTTGGCAGGCCAAATTCACCTATAATGAACCCAAAAAAAAAAAAGGATTAGGTGTTTTTCAGCTCAAATTGCCTGAAACTCATATTGCATTTCTCCGAGCATTTGCCCAAACTCATATTTATCATCTCTTTAACCCTTTTTTTCCTTTTTTCTCTTTCTTTCATATAATCGCCCATGCCAAAGAAATACCTTCAACATCTTGAATCTCAACCTCAATGTTTAGCAGCTCTTCCAATAGCGTCTCTTCGGCTTCCATCGCAGTCTTTCTTTGGATTTTTAGATTCTGGTTTTAGACTCTAATTTGTTTTCTCATGGCTTCTGTCGAGACCAACCTAGATCGAGAGAGATGGAATTCGCCATTTGGAACAAAGTACACACGAATTAAAAAATTTTGAGAAAAAAGAATCGATATTTTGGAGTCCTAGCCGGTTTGTTTCGAGGATTCTTTGAATTTTTTAGATTTAAATTTAGATTCAAGTATTAAGAATCTTTTAAATACGTGTTTGTTTCATCCAAAATTTAAATTCTTTTAGTATAAAGAATTCAAGTTTTCAGAGTTTTTGACCTCATGTAAACTTGTAATACTCGTATATCTCTGCTACAGTAAAAAACTAAAATTCTCTCTCCTATATTTGAGGAAAAAAATCATAACTTCTTTATTTGTTATCCAATTAAGATTATTCTTTTTTTATTGTGTTTCTAGTGAAGAAAGGAATAAATTAAGATCCATATTGCATATTTCTCAGGATCATTATCAATAAGATTTTATTAGATTTATTGATAAATCAAAAACTACTTTCACTACCTCTCCAAACATAAATTCTAATTTTATTTTATACTCAGATTAGAACTTAAATGTACATCCAAACGTCAATTCAGATAACAATTCAAATCATTAACTTAAATCCTAATCAAATCATACTAATTCAAATCAAATCACTAATTCGAATTCATTTACTAAACGGACCTTAAATTAACGTTGTACTACCACTATAGGAGTAAAAAAAACTTTTTAATATAGGGTCATTTTTCTCTCAAATTCATGAGAATATAAAATATTAAAGGGAAATTGTGATAATTTCTACTTTTCAAAATTTATTGAGGTAAATAACTTTGAAAATATTCAGATTCAATAGGAAATTATAGTTAAAAATTTTATTTACCTTTTATTTACAGTATAAATAATTTTCATTTAATAATATAAAGATTTAAAATGTAAATAATTTATTTATCTTTTTGTTTATAGTGTCAATAATTCTTGCTCATAAAGCCAATAAATAATTTATATCATAAATATGTTATTTACCTATAAATATTTTCCAAACCTACTATTTGTTTAAAAAAGTTTTAAAAATCTACTATTTCTTATATTGTCCTTAAATTTAACATTTGAAAGTTATAGCCATATCTTTTACAATTGTCATATAATTACAGTTATTTTTAAAATATACTGAAAATTAGGCATTTTATAAATAAAAAATAGTTTAAATTTCAGTTTCACCAAACAACATATACGGTAACTTTTTTTTTTTAATTATTACACCATTATTTTAATATTTAAAGCTTATTTTTGTAAATAGGGTTGTGATGGGAAGGATTGGGGTTGTTTTGGACCAATTTTTTGCTCACCCCATAGGCCTAGGCTACACAATTTTGGACCCAATTATCATTAAAAGTAAGAATTTAGTACTATTATTGTGTTCTACAACCTTTTTTGGTTCTTTTAATTCACATCATTTATGCTAGTTAAAAAGACTAAAATATCTTTAGATAATACATTTTGTCAAATTCTAACCCAAAATACTCGTGATCAATTACGTTTCTACACTTTTTAAAAAATATATTTTAAACTTTTTCAGATAAATAAAAAATTAAAAAACAGTACCATAAAAGTGGTATTTTCTTAAATTGACTCTAAAAAAACTAGGTCAATTTGAGAAACATCGTTTTTGTGGTATTATTTTTAAATTTTACCACTTCTATAAGAAAGTTTTAAATAAATACTTTTAAAGAATGTAAAGACTATTTTTCCCAAATATTTTAAATTAAGAGTAGGCAAATATGTATTATCTAAAAAAGGTAATAATATGAATCAACAGAAGAATAAAAGTGATAGACACAATAGAGGTAACAAAAAGAGAAATTCATATAAATACCACTTTTTACACAATATTTGTTTGTGTCACAAACATGTGTGCTCTTAGCAAGACATATTGCGTGTTCAACTAGGATATGTTTCTGTCCAACTCAGACATATTATGTGTCCCACCAGGATATTTTTATATCTTATCAAGCATTTTATATCTTATTGAGACATTTTGCATCCTACCAAGATATTTTTTGAGTCCCATTCAGACTTTTTCCTTCCTCTCTTTCTTTGTCTCTCCTCTTTCTTTGTCTCTCTCCTTGTCATTGTTGTCTTAACCCTAGTTTTTCTGATCATGTCGTCAGACATCACAGACAGTTGCTAGCATCCACTACATACCATCAAAGCCCAAAAAAAAAAAAAAAAAAGGACAACATAAAAATACATAAATCAAATATTCGAAACGGAAAAAATTTTCTTCAAGCTTCAAACATAAACGGATATCCAAAAAAACTCAGATCCAACAGCATATTAAAATCAAAAGAGATATAAACATCTATTGACAAGAACATCTAGCTTGGAGATCTAATGAAGGAAAAAATAAAAACAAAATCAAAATAAAAAACAAAAACAAAAATAAAAACAAAAACTCCGCAATAAAGTTCTCTGCATGGCATTGTCTCTTCTATAATTACCAACATCAACCTTCAGTTTGCAAAGATAAAATAATAAAAAAAAATCAAGTCAAATAACGAAATTTACACAAACTTGGTGATTTGAGAAACGAAAACAAAAAAAAATCATGATCTCAATTATCTAGGTATTTAAATGAGTTGGCGATATTTTATTAGTTGAAATTAGAGACAATCTTGTGGACTATCACCAGTGACAGAACTGAGATTTTTTGTTAAGGGGCGCTAATATTTTGTAATGGATAAGATTATATCCATTCAACTTTGGGGGAGGTTTTCTTCAGATTTTTGTAATTTTTTAAGTACATAATTTATAGATATGTATATCATATGGGTTGGAAAAAAAAGTTTTGGGGGAGGGGGTTGAGTTTTGGCTTGCCTCCATCTATGCCCATCACAACTAAGAATAACTTCCTTCTTTAGTGACTGAGAATTGAGAAAACAGTCAGTGCCACGTAATGCAGTGGTCCCCATTGACGAAGCATGTAGTGAAAGACTCCTTGGAACTCTCTCTTTTTCCCTTCTGTCTCTAAATTCTCTTTTCCTGTTTCTCGTTTCCCAGACAACACTTCTTTTTCTTTCCTTACCCGCCTCCTAAATGTTGAGTAAGACTTGTTGTAGGGGACATCATCCCTGCTTAGGTATTGGCCACCCATGGCACAATAGTAGAGAATATGATGGAAGAATTGACAAGTATGGACCCCTAAAATGCTACCGGGAGATGACATTTTAAGAAAGTAGAAAATGTCAAGAAAAGTATGCCTGGTAAAAATGAAAAAGTTCTTAAAGAAGAAAAAGAGAAAATACGTTAAGAAAGATATAAGAATGACACAACTTGGAAGCGTAAATTTACTTAAATTGAAGTTGAGACATAATTTGAATGTGATGCACATTGAGAAGAATATATGTGAGGCTTCACTTGGAACGATTTTAGGTATAGAAAGGAAGTCTAAAGATACTGAAAGACAAGACTTGATTTGGCACACTTGAAAATATGGAAGAAGCTGCACTTATGTAAAAAGTGTTAGAACAAAATTGTGATAAAAACCATCATCAACCAGGATCATTCATGTCAAATCATCAAGAATATTAATAAAATGCGAAAGCTAATCTAAATCATTGATTGAATGTGATTCTTGAGTCTGTTGATTGAGGATCTTCCAAGTCTGGTATGTAAATTCTCTCTCATAGAATACTTTGTAATTTCTCTGTAGATGGAGAACAAAAAAATAACATACGTACTGACTTGGGGACCACAACTATTTTATATAACTGCTAAACCCTAATAGTTATCCTTAATTACTAATTTAGCCCATCATAAAATCAGTAATTATATTTTGGTCTCTACATATAGGAGGCCCACACTTAATGATGCATTAAAAGCCCAAAACCTAAATTAATCACTTTTAATTGGGCAACCTTATTGATAGCCTTTAATTCACATTTATTTGATATATTGCCCATATATTGGATTTAGATCCAACAATCTCCCGTTTGGGCTATATATGAAACTTTATAAATGCAAATTATATCTTATGAGCTCATGAATTTTGCTATCAAAACCTTATGCATTTCAACAATCTTATCCATCAACCATATCAATATAGGACTAAAGCGACCTTCATTACATATGTCGTAATTAAAACCATCAATGATCACATATACCAATACAACTAATGACAAAATCAAGCATGGATGTGTAGCATAGAAATTTCATGCAATGTGATCTTAACATACCTATTTCTAACTGGTCCACCTGAAAACCTTAGTGAGATCAATCCATACCAAAATCAGAGCATGAATAAACCAAAAACTTTATTTTTGCAAAAAATAATCTCAAAATATCCATAAATTGAAATAACTGAAAATATATCTATATCATAAAAGCATTTAAAATTATAAACTCTCACTAAAACTGAATATCCTGAAATGATATGACACCCATACGAGCAATGTGCTCATGAAATATTTTGGGTGGCAATCCCTTAGTAAGCGGATTCGCAATCATGGAGTTTATATCGATGTGCTCTATAGACAACTGTCCATTCTGAACTCTTTCTTTCACAACCAGGAACTTGATCTCTATATGCTTTGAATTCGTCGAGCTCCTATTGTTGTTGGAATATAAAACTACTGACTTATTGTCACAAAATAACTTGAGTGGTCTTTGAATACTGTCCACTATATGTAGTCTCGTGACAAAATTTCGTAGCCATATTCTATGATTGATTGCCTCATAATACGCTATGAACTCTACTGCCATCATAGAAGATGCTATAGACTGTTTAAGACTCTTCAAAGAGACAGCACCTCTAGCCAGAAGGTAGACATAGCCCGACTTAGATTTCATACAATCTTGGCATCTAGTATAATCGAAGTCAGTATACCCAATGATTTCAAGCTGTTTCGACCTCGGATACGTGAGCATATAGTCCTTTGTTCTCTATAAATACCTCAAGACTCGTTTAGCTGCTACCCAATGATCCTTTCCAGGAGTGCTTAAGTACCTGCCCAACATCCTAAAATGTACGCAATATCTAGACGCATACAAACCTGAGCATACATTAGACTCCCTACTGTTGATGCATAAGGAATCTTCTACATTTTCTTAACCTCAAAATCATTCTTAGGGCACTGATTTAGACTAAACTTATCTCCTTTAGCCACAGGGGTATCACTTGGCTTACAAATCTTGCATGCCATATCTCTTGAGAACCTTTTCGATATAGCCATTTTGTGATAATCCAAGAATACCTTGAGAGCGATCATGGTGTATCTATATACCTAACACAAAAGAGGCATCATCAAGATCCTTCATCTCAAATTTCTTTGATAAAAATCTCTTGGTTTTGTGCAATAAGCCTATATTGTTGCTGGCAAGTAAAATGTCATCGACATATAAAACTAAGAAAATATACTTGCTCTCACTAAACTTCTAGTATATACAATCATCGACCAAATTCATTTCAAAACCGAACGAGATGATAACATGATGAAATTTGTAATACCACTAACGAGAAGCTTGCTTAAACCTATAGATGGATTTCTTTAATTTGCAAACCATCTTCTTTGCATCTCCCAACACAAAGTTTTTCAGTTGCATCATATAGATTGTTTCATCAATGTCACCATTGAGAAACGCAATCTTAACATGCATCTAATATAGCTCAAGATCAAAATGCGTCACTAATGCCATTATAATCCTGAAAGAGTCTTTCGAAGAAACTAGAGAGAAAGTCTCTTTATAGTCGATGTCTTCTTTCTGTGTAAAGCCTTTAGCGACAAGATAAGCCTTATATCTCTCCACATTGCCTTTTGAATCCTTCTTGGTCTTAAATATCTATTTGCAACCAATGGGTTTTGTACCTTCCAGCAATGGGACAAGATCCCAAACATCATTGTCCTTCATAGATTTTATCTCTTCCTTCATGGCATCAATCCACTCTTGAAACCTAGAACTTTCCATGACTTGACGGAAGTTGATTGGATCATCTTCTACCACACCAATGTCCAACTCATGTTCTTGGAGAAATACAATATAATCATCTGGCACCACACTTCTCCTTTCTCTAGTGGATCTCCTTAATGGCATAGGTTCTTAAGGTGGCAGAGTTTGTTCTTCTGGAATAATGTCTGGAACGGGAGGTTCTCTAGTTCCAGACATTGTCTTGATTTGGATCTGTTTCTTGAACAATAACAGGAATAGGAACCTGACCAATGCCAATAACAGCTGTGGAAATATCAACATATTCCTCTTCAAAGACAAAGTCCCTAACCTTATCTCCCCCTACAAACTCAACATCCCCAAAGAACCAATCATTTCATGTCTCAAAAATCGACTTACTCATGGGATCATAAAACTTATACTTCCTGGATCTTTCAGAGTATCTAATAAAATAACAACTTACCGTCCTTGAGTCCAGTTTCTTTTCATTAGGCCTATAAGGCCTTGCCTCAGGTAGACATCCCCAAATATGCAGATGTTTTAGACTAGGCTTCTTGCCCATCCAAAGTTCGTAAGGGGTTTTGGCAGTTGCTTTAGTTGGAACCCTATTAAGGATAAATGCTGTAGCCTTAAGTGCTTCTCTCTAGAGTGATTTTGGTAAGGTAGAATGAGAAATCGTACTCCTCACCATGTCCTTAAGCATCCTATTTTTTCTTTCAGCAACCGTATTCATAGTAGGCAAACCTGGCATAGTGTGCTGTGGGACGATGTCACTTTCCTTTAGGAACTTAGCAAACAGTCCTAGACGTTGTTCACCTAAACCATCATATCTACCATAATATTCACCATCACAGTCTGATCTAATGCTTTTAATCATTTTGCTGAGTTGGTTTTCAACTTCAGCCTTATAATTTTTGAACACATTCAACGACTGTGACTTTTCATGAATGGGATATATGTAGCCATATATAGAAAAATCGTTTATAAACGTTATAAAATATTGTTGACCATTTTAAGAAGCCATAGCAAAATGGCTCAAAAATATCTATATGTATAAGTTCTAGGACGTCTAAAGTCCTGTTGGCTTCAAATCTCCTTTTATTGGTTTGTTTCCCCTTAATACAGTTAACGCACATATCAAAATCTGTAAAGTCTAAGGGGTCTAGAATTTCACCTGACACAAGTCTCTCTATTCTCCTTTTGGAGATATGACCCAATCTCTTGTGCCATAATGCAGCTAAATTCTCATTGGTTAATTTTCTCTTTATACCTCTAGTACTTAATTGCAGGGATTCAATAAATGAAGCAATTGTATCAAGTAAATAGAGATTATAGTAACCTGATAAATAACCAAAACCAACCAATTTTGAATCATGAAACAAACTAAATTTTTGATTTCCAAATGAACAAGAATAGCCATATTTGTCCAAAGCAGAAATAGAAATCAAATTTCGTCTAAAAGACGATACAATAAATGTTTCATCAAGATCCAAATAAAATCCAGTCTTTAACAATAATCTAAATTTTTCTATTGCTTCAACTTCAACCTTCTTACCATCACCCATGTAGATGTATCTTTCACTATCATTTGGCTTTTGGCATCTCAGGCATCCCTACATAGACACACTGATGTGAGTGGTTGCACCAGAATCCATCCACCAAGTGTGTTCAGGTACCGAAGTTAAATTAACCTTAGAACAAACCAAATTAAGAAGCATACCTTTTTTGGCACGCCAAGCGTGATAATTGGTACAATGCTTCTTCTTATGTCCTGTAGCTCCACAAAAGAAATAACCCGTGCCATCCAGATTAACCGGTCTCTTTTCTTTTTTCTTTTGAGGTGCCGTAACTATAACTTTCTTATCATTCTTTCTTTTCTTCCCTTTGTCATTGGAAGTATTAGCCAAGTGAGCACTTTTTGTTTTCCTGCTTCAACCTTTCCTCTTTTTGCACACAATGTGAGATGAGCTCATTAAGAGACCAAGTCTCCTTTTGGCAGTTATAGCTCACCTTAAACTGACTAAATTGTGTAGGAGGAGATATAAGAACCAAATTTACTAGCAAGTCTTCAGAAAGGTCAAGCTTAAGTGCTCTCAATTTTGAAGCAAGATGAGACATCTCCATGATATACTCCCTAATGTTCCCCTTACCTCTGTATCTCATTGAGATGAGGCTTGCCAAAAGTGTACTAGTTTCAACCTTTTCATTTTTGACAAATCTCTCCTCAATGTCCTTAAAGAACTTTTTGGCTGTCTTTATCATTTCTGATATAGTACCCCTGAATGCTTCAGGAATGGCCTTCTTCATGATCATCATACACATGCGATTTAACTTCTCCCACCTTTATATGTCCCTCTCTTTATCAGATGAACTCTTATCTGTAAGAGGTGCAGAGAAGGAATCCTTAACACAAAGTTGAGATCCATGACTCCAAGAACTATAAGGAGGTTTTCTTGTCATGATTTGAAGTTGCTACCATTCAGCATAGGAATTGAATTGATGTTGGTAGTAATGTTAGAGGCAGAACTAGCAGCTGAAACAGAGAACAAAACAAACAAACCCAAAACAAGCTCACATAAGAATCCATAATAACAATAATAAATCCAAATAAAGGTAACCTCATCTCAAGATATCGGGCACTCCATTAATATTTAGTCTGTGGACAGAAATATTAACTTATAAGTGACATCTCGCTGTAGTAATCAAACACTGACAATAAGAACATGTCACATAATAAATCTTCCTTTGGGCCGACTTATTATTCACATGTAAAACTAAATAATCATCACGTGTTTATCACCGCAGGTGTACATGCAATTCTATCAAATATTGCCTTCCTTTAGGTCGATCGATATTCACATAAGTTGCATGAACACAACCGTTTATATTTCAAAACAAATTAATTTCCACAAGAGAGGCCACTTTAGTGAAATGTTGCTTCAATTAATTTATCTCAAAATATATATATAAAATACCCATATTTGAATTTAAAAATTGCATAAAATGACCAAAATTAAAATAAAAAAAATAAAAATTTTGGTCAAAGTCAATAATCAAAGTAAACTGGTCAAAGTCAATTGATCAACATGACTGTCAACCTTGACTGGATTGGGGCTGGCCTAGGTCAGGAGGACCAAACTAGGATCCTAACCCAGCCCACCCTTTATTTCCTTTTTTTTTTTTAATTCGAGTCACCCAGGGGTTGAACCCTTGGTGACTGTCTGGTCACGGGCTGAGCCCATGTAAGTTTTCCCTTATCCAGTCACGGGCTTAGCTAGGCCTGTGTATGCCTTTCCCTTTTTTTTAAAGATCTAGTAACGCAGGGATTTAACCCTTGGGTCATAACGGGTCATAGGCCCAACTGGGCCCGTGTATAGGAACCATACAAAGGTTTGGGCCGAAACCCAAACCATGCCCAAAGAAAACCCTAGGGCTCTTTCGACCCCCTTGGGTGAGGATCGAGGAGCCGCCTCTGCATCTGCCGCGGTTGTCTCTAGCCAGAGCCCTAGAGTTGCAATTAGAAGGGGCCGATGTCAGTGGTCGCAACGCCAGTCGCCGGCCAACGGCCCCATCACCCTTTTTTTTTCTTCTTGATGTGGTGGCCCTCTGCTTTCCTTCCTCCGCCATGGCCACTGGCTGCGGCTTTGTCTCTCCTATGCGGCCTCATGGTCATCGCCGGAGTCATTTGTCGGCGGCGGTAAAGGTGCCGCAGGCTAAATCTGGTTGTTTTATATATATATATATATAAACTGAATAAAACCAAAAACTAACATCTTATAACCAGACTAACATATATATACATATAAAACAAAAGCATCTATATTTAATAAAAAAAAGAACCGAATATATATGAATGTATTCATATACATGCAATATATATATATATATATATGAATATTATATTCCATGAATAATTCAACCAAAGTTTCAAACAATTTTTCTTAAATTCAATAATTTTAAAAAACTGTATATTGTTAAATTTAAGAGTTTTTCTATGAGAATCACATCTAAAGAATTATTAATTCTCAATGATTCAACGTGAAGAGGCTTTAGATACCACTTGTTAGAACAAACTTGTGATGAAAACCATTATCACGTAGGATCATTCATGTCAAATCATCAAGAATATTAATAAGATGCGGAAGCTAACCTAAATCTATTGATTGAATGTGATTCTTGAGTCTGTTGGTTGAGGATCTTTCAAGTCTGGTATGTAAATCCTCTTTCACAGAATGCTCTGTAATTTCTCTGTAGATGGGGATCAGAAAAAAAACATACACACTGACTTTGGGATCACAACCCCTTTATATAACTGCTAAATCCTAACAGTTATCCTTAATTACCAATTTAGCCTATCATAAAATCAGTAATTATATTTTGGTCTCTACACATAGTAGGCCTACACTTAATGATGCATTAAAGCCCAAAACTCAAATTGATCACTTTTAATTGGGCAACTTTATTGATAGCCTTTAATTCACATTTATTTAATATATTAGCTCATATATTAGATTTAGATCCAACAAAAAAGGGAAAAAGTAGTTCAAATCAACGACATATTATCCATTGTCAACTTATGAACGAGAAGAATTTTGTGAGTTCTTAAAGTCGTTAAAATTTTCAGACAGATATGCTGTATTGTTTATCGGAATGTCAACATGAGGACTGGGCTAAAGAGTAATAATTATCAAGTTTTATTACAACACCTCGTACCTGTTGGGTTAAGGTCATATTTGAAAAAGAAGGTGGTGGATACTATTGCCATACTATCTTTATTTTTCCAAAAGCTTTGTGCAAGGACATTATTAGTAACAGGCATCGAGTCTCTACAAGATGAAATTGTTATTACATTCTGTGATTTGGAAAGCATTTTCATTCCTGCCTTTTTTGATGTTTTGATCTATCTAGCCGTACACTTATCACATGAGATTATGCTGGCTGGTCTGGTGCATACTAGGTTGATGTATCTTTTTGAAAAGTAACTCAATAATCAATTTCAAGCATTATTATTATTATTATTATTATTATTCACAGTGTTAACTATTCTGTTTCCCTTTCTTTAGAGCATTGGGTACTCAAAAAGTATGCTAAAAACAAAGCACGGCCCGAAAGTTCGAATGTAGAAAAAATATATTGTCAACGAGGCTATGACATATTGCTCAATGTATTTATGGGGAATAGATACACACTTTAACTATCCGGATCATAACTTCGATAATGATCAAATGTGGAATCCATCAACTTTGTCAATATTTAACCAATCTAGCAGAACATTTGGGTTGCAAAAGTCATTCTTACCGACTTAAAATCAACATAAATAAATATATTAGTACATCTTAAATAATTGCGTAGAGCTGCAACCCTGTATCGAGTAAGTTAATTTTTCTTCCTTTTTGTTATAAATGATTTGGATAAAAAATGTGTCTCATCCTTCGGAGATCTAACTTCAAATTTCAACTTATTATGATGTTAACTTCGTTAGTTTGTTTTATTATCGTGGATTACTTATTGAAATTACGCTTGGACTGTCTGTGGCATACAATATGTATATATCTAAAAACTATAAAGTATTACAATCATTACCAGCAAGGATAAGATGATGACAAATGTTTAAGAATTCAATGTTTAGCTGGTTTTACGACATCAATTTACAGCGCATTTAGTTATCAATAAGCATTTTTTTTCTATAATGTGAATCTTAATTTCAATTTCTTTGAAAACAGTGAACGTGCACCATTTTTGCAATCTAGAGGCGCTCAAAAAAGGTAGACACAAAAAGTTGAATTCCTAAGATGGTTTGAAAATAAACTAAGTTGTCTTATGGTTTTACTTTTTTTAATGATATTTGATTGCTTTTAGTCATATATTCATTTTTACTATTTACAGATAAAGTTTTTACACGAAACATCGTCTCCAAAAGTGACAAGTGGGTTGCATGCACTTGCATATATCGTCCAAATTTTATGTTACATCTATGTACACGTTGTATGATGAATAGAGTTCGATACATACAAAAGCTCAAGACGAAAAACGTATCATGCAAACGTATGATATTTTAGTTAAAGCAGAATAGGGTGGCAAGTTACGTGCATTTTATGGGTACATCAAGGAAATTTTGGAAGTACACGACCCTCATTGACACAAAGCAATTTTGTTTAATTCTGTATGGTGTAATTCTATTGATGATAAGAAAAAGCATAGAAAATTTCACATCACTAGTGTAAATGCAGGCTTAGAATGTTTTCAAGATAATCCTTTTGTCTTTACAACACAGGCTAAGCTAGCATATTATTTAGATGATTACCATAATGACAAGCATTGGAAAGTGGCACGGAAGGTAGATCATCCTCATATTTAGGATATGCCACTAACGACTAAAAATAGAGAAGATCGTGGTTAGGAGGACATTGTTGTTAATGCAGAAGCTTATCAAGAAGAAACCTCAAAGGACATCAATGTATTATTTGATGCCACAAACACAACAACTCATCTAGCTCGAGAAGAGATTGCTTCAATTGAAGCTGATGCATTATTTGTCAACTTACAAATAGACCCCAATGATAGAGTCCTCAACGAATCAAGTACCAAAGAAAATGGTTATGATGCATCATTACTTGGCAATTTGGAACATACGACTAAAAGTGATGAAAGTGATTGAGTAAAAAAGATGCATAATTTTATTACATGTTTTATTATGCTAGAAAGTGAAGTAAAGGCCAATATAATAAAATTTTAGATATCTAATTAATTGTCTCTTTATGTAGGTTGAAAGTTGGAAACCAAAATTAAAAACTTGAAGACTTTTTCTTGAGCCTCTACTTGCAATAATCGTCTTTGGAGATTTAAGCCACAATGCAATCAAGAGCAATTGGAGTTACTCTCTCTTTCTTCATTTTTTTTAATTTCTTTTATTTTCCTCTTTGTAGATATTGAATATTTTTGTTTTAGTCCTCATTAACCATCTTTTAATAAAGTATATGTAAATTAAATCCTTTATCTGCTATATTTAGAATAGCTTTCCCATTACTGTTATTTTAGCTTAAAAGTATTATTAACTAGGAGTTTTATAAAGTTACATATGTTATAAATCAACTTCTTAAGAACAAGTCTTACTTTTTAGGATAAATTAATTTTTTTAGGGGATTAGGATAAATTAGTTAATTAAGTGAAAATCTTTTCTTTAGAATATATAATTTTAAAACAAGTTCTAAAGTTTTTTGCGATCGAATATTCGTTTGCTGCAAATAATATTAGACGCTACACATTTGGCAACCAAAGTTTGATAACATTTTGGTTGCTATAAATACTGATACCTTTTGCAACCAAACAATTGATGGCAAATTGTTCATCTATTGCAACTAAATTTTTTTTAGTTAGAGATGTTAATTTATCTGCTTTTTTTTTCCCCAAAAGATTGGCACCAAACTTTTGCTAACTAAATGGTCAGGAAAGGTAATTTTTGACGACCAAATATTTAGTGTAAAAGAACACAGTAGAAATTTAATATGATAGGCAACCAAAAATTTTGGCAACCCAAATTGCAAAAGGTATTTTTCTGCGATCAAGTCTTTGGTCGCAAAAAACATGGTTGCCAGTTAGATTATGCCACGAAAAAGTTTGGCGACTCAAAATTTGGTCAAAAAAATGGTCGCGGAAAGTGCATTTTCTTGTGGGAAAAGAGAAGAAAGTACTTCAGTCAAATAAGAAGAAAGTTACACTAATGATACATTGTAGATGAAACTACAACTTTATAACCATAAAACGCACGACTCTCCAAATAGGATGACATGAACACCCCACTCTATTCTTATACGATATTATTTATATCTGATGGCTGAAAAATGCTTATAATTGTGTCCTTCGACTTTAGCACACACTGCAAATTAAATAGAAGAATTACAAATCTTAGAAATATTATATATTATTATTTTCTCTAAATAATCTTAAAATGCAGCAACAGGAGATTCTTCAGGACTGAAAAATGCGTTCATGCATTAGCCATAAAGCCCAGACAATTACCACTTCTACGTACTAAAAAAAAAAATGCTGCACGAACTCCAAGTACTCAACAGTATGAAACTCATGTAACATTACACTGTATGACTAGACTTTAAGTCACGGAGTTAAGTGGACAATAGTCTGTCCTTTACGATTAGTTGTACTTTTTTAACAATCAGATCATGCATGCTTAACTAATTAAAAGTTACTTTAATTTATTTATGGTGAAGAATATTCCATAACATATGCTAAAGGTATTTAAAATTTTTGCTTCAAAAGGAAGAGTATATTACTTGTTGCAGTCGGTGAAGGGGCTGATCTAGAAAGGAATGCTGACTCCGCACTTACCAGGAATTCTCGCGACGAGTTTAAGGTTGATACCTGAAATGGCACTAGCAGCGGACTTTGGGCAGTTTCAAGCATCCTTGTGGTCTTGTGAGGTCCTGGCCAAGTTGTTCAAAGTCCTAACCCCAGTGCAGCGCGCTGTGGGGAGAGTCCTGCCCAACCTGGCGTAGTCAATGCAGGGCGCAATGTTCATGGACACACCGCAACTAAAGTCCTTGGCAGCAGGCACGACCACCACCATGGCAACGACCACAACGCAGGCAATCTTGAAAAAGCTAGAGCTGGCCATAATTGCTAGTAAATATTGATCAGGAGAAAAAGACTCAAGTTTACTCGAGTGTTGACTAAGGGCTTTTTACTAATTGAGACCTTTTTGTGAGGCGTGGCAAAGGCTCTTTGGGTGGTGTTTTTATGGGCCAAATCTGGGGAACTAAAAGGGGATGGGAAATGTACGTGGCCTTTTGAGGTTAATTATTAGTTGGGAGTTGTTGGCAAATTTCATGAATTAATTCATTGGTTCAACGGGTTTGAACCAAAAACATTAGATGAGAATCAGAGTTGGCAGGGTTTTTTGATTGAACCATCAAACTATATTTTTCGAATTTTTTATTTCAAGCCACCACATTTCGAATTTGTGAACTAGAACAGGGGGTTGGTTCTCCATCTGGTTATGAGTCATACGTTGTGGTTAGATATTTGAGGTAATGACCTTAGTCTTTGATAGTTCCCGTGGTGTTTGGATATAATACTACATATGGAAAACTATATTGACAAGGGTTTCCTTTTTAAGTAGTTCGTACTCAATATTCACTTTCCATCACAAAGTACACAGTACTTTGGCGATGTAATAATGCGGAGGCCATTAATCTCAGGACGTGATTGAACTTGAAACTAGTAATGTGGACATCACGGCTTCTGTTTCAAAAACTGGGTGAGAGAGAGAGATAATGCACTGCCTAAAAAGTGTGATGAGTTTCTTTCATTGATAAAGTGTTTCAAGTACGAATACTTCCCTTTATTAAAGTAAATAAAAGACATATCTAGCTAAACAAAGAATCTGTTTAAGAGGGTGGTTAGAACTAATTAATTAAAACTAAAAAATATGTTAGAACTATAATTTATAGTTGAAACTTATATTTAATAAGATTGTCAAAATATCGGTTTTAGTCGGTTTGAACAAAAAAAAAGTGAGTTTAGAAAACTGATGGAACTAAAAAAAATGGTTGGACGTCAAAGGCGATGATAGGCATAGGTCTGTCACATGACAGAGAGAGAAGAAATTAGAGAGAGGAGAGAGAAGAAAGAGAAAAAAGTTTTTTTTTTTTTTTGGTATTTTATGTCTAGAAAATGGGATATATGGCAGGTTAGAAATATCCCACCAAAACATGTTGAAACGTCTCAGCGAGACATGTAGGAGGTTGAAAATGTTCCATAAGGACACATCAAGTGTCCCAGTGGGATATACAGGACGTTTTTGGAATGTCCTGTTGGGACATGTAGAAATGTCCTACTAGGACATTTGGGACATATGGAAATATCCTACTAGGACATGTTGGGACAAGTGGGATGTTTTGAAATGTCCCGTGGGACATGTTAAAATATCCTAACAGGACATAAGGGAGGTTTTCGGAATGTCCCGCCTAGACATGTAGAAATGTCCTAACGGAACACATCGACCAATAATCCCTTAATCTATTTTGTGGCATTTCAAGTTTGTGCCATAAGAACTTCTCGCATTTTATGGCATAACTAAAAATTGAGTCTAAAAAAGTGGCATTTATGTGAATATCTCTTAGATTTTTTTTAATTGTATTATGTCCATAACATGAGTATAATCTTGATAAAAAAAAAAATTTGGCCCCCTATCAATAAATCCTGGTTCCGTCACTACTTAAATGTTTTAGACAAGAAATGCTTTGGTAGTATGGCTCTTAAAATCGATAAATATTGTTTGAGAGAGTGGTTGAAACTTAAAATATTTGTTTGAAAACTGTAGTATATAGAAGTTTTACACTATAGTAACTTTTTACTCTTTATTATAGCCATTGAGAGCTTTAAATTATTTGTTAGACTGAGATGCCTTAAGTCCTTCAGAAAAAAATAAGACTGGATTTGGTTGTTTTCCTGATCAACTAGGATGTTTGCGTCAGATAAATGACTCTCCCGAGAGATAGTTTCAATGCTATAGCTGTCCGTTAGAGTAATCCCCTCCCGCTTTGCTTTTTTGTATTGTTGAAATGTTCTCGGTAGATTAATTTACAAAGTAGTCAGTAAAGAATACTTGGATCCTATTTATTATATATGGAAGATGTTAGACTAATCCCCAGTTCTTTTTTTTTTTGGTTTTGGTGATTATATGTTATTTTAAAATGTATCTAAGAAGAATATCCTTTGCCTCGATCGAATTTTTAGAATTTATAGTCGTATTATGGGGGAAAACCAACACAATGATGTTTCTAATGGTGCTAATTTGAGTTGTGAAATATTTGAGAACATATTATGGCTTCTGCAAAAGATTGTTTCATAGTTCAATGGGTGTTTCCTTTTTTTCGTGTTTTGAGCAGAATCGATGGGTTGTTATCGCTTTTTTTTTATTTTACTTGCAAATATGGCATTTGGTTAGAAAGTGACTCTACCATGCTATGTCGTTCATTTGCTTTAGACGCACGTGCAACATGGCAGTCTCCCGGAAATTTAACGCTAGATGGATCACATTAACGCAATTGAATATATAGCATGAACTTCAGAGTTTTGCATACTACAAGATGAGATTAGACGACGCCTAAAAAACGATGGTTGTTATGAGACCGTCGTTATCTCTGTGTAACAAAAGCATGGTACGTTGTAAAGGTCGAATTGGATTAGGAGAAAAAATTAAAAATTAACAAAACCTAATCCTAAAGCTAAATCAAGCATGGTAATTTCAATAATCCAGGGGTTAAGAAGTGTGAAGCCTAATTAAAGCCCCTTCGAATAATCACCTATGGCTGCGCGGTGGGACAGAACACGTGAGCGGGGGCAGCCGGGCGCAAAGCGTAGAGAATTTGCAGAGCAAACGTAAGTTTGCGCGGCTGCCTGTGTCCGTCTTTTGAAGAATGCATTTTGCATTATTTGTGGTCTTTTTTACTTATTCTTGAAAAACCTGTATATATATAGGTTGTGTTTTTTCTTGTCTATGATGTATCTCAGAAATTTAGATCAAGAGAGGCTAGAGAAATATTCTTGAGAGAGTATGTGCAGTTTTTCTCTCGTAAACTTCTTTATCTTAGTTGTTTATGCATTAGTATGTGTAGATTGCTTTTATAGTTAATTTGTTGTTTACGTTTTTTTATTGTATTTTATTTTGTGGTTAAACAACTAAATGAATGAAATAAGAAAGAGATCGTGAGGCCAAGGCGACAGACGCGATTGTGTGACAGCAAGGGCAACGTGACAAAGGCGGCCATGAGACTGCAAGGGCGACGGGCGTGCTACTGTTTCGATTGAGGGTCTTGAGAAATTTTGAATCTCACACCTTTTTTTATTTTAGAATTACTAGACGATAATTTCTTGTAAACCTTTATCTGAAGCTAAAAAATTGTCGTCTAATATGGGGGTGTGGATCTTCAAAATACACAGGCTTCCATGTCATGTTTCTTTTAAGACATTATGCTGTGATTTCCAGTCCTATTTGCTATCTGCAGTAGTGACGGCACTTTTTTCTTAGTTAATAAAATCAATTTTTTTTTTAACGAATACAAATATTCTTTAGAAGTAAAAAACACTATGTAATAAGGATTTGATGTAAATATACTATTCAATACCATAAGCATGTTTCAAAACACACTGTTTTATAGAGATATACACCATCCCTCTTAAATTGCTTAAGGTTTAGAAGATTCTTTTCTTTTTCATAAAATTTTTCTTCAGGAATTCTTGCAAAGATACTCTTAATTCATTCTTCTGATTATCAATGGCTAAAGGTTAGATTTTCTTTCGTTTATGTTTCTGCATTTATATGATATTTATGCAATTTAGTTCATGCATATTTTGAAAATCATAATTACATATATAAAAATTTCTTACATTTAGTCTCAGAGTCTTGTTTTACCTCTGCCTTGATTTGTATGAATTTCTGAGAATTTATTGAAGTTTTTCCAAGTACCCAAAACTTTGTTATACATGAAATCATTTTTTGATAATTTTTGATGAAAACTAATGTTAGAAATCATTAGGAAATTGATTTTCTAATATTTTTAGGCTTTTTAAAACATCAATTTTGGTGTCCAGAAGGTCTAAAAACAATCGAGTCTGCAATTAGACCCATTTGGGTCTTTTTCGGGTCAACAAGACCCAATTTCACGAGGAAGACAAATTTCTGAGGTCCAAAACAACATGTCGTTTTGGCCCCAAAGGGGCACCTTTTTAGGCTAAAAAATGGCATGTTGTTTTTTACAGTGAAAAATAACACGTCATTTTGCTCGAAGAAATGCACTTGTTGTTGGTGAAAATGACATGTTGTTTTCATTCTATGATGGAAAACAACATGTCATTTTCTAGGGGATTTTTGACTAAAAAAATTTAAATTTTTAATTAATTCTGTTTTAGTATTTTTTTTTATAGAACTTTTGATTTGGGTGTTTTGGAAAATTAATTTTTGATGAATCTAAAATGACTTTAATGAAATCAACAAGATTTTTTTATTTATGCTTAAATAAAATTTTTGAAATTTATTTTGGATATGGTTATAAATTTGTACATACTTTATTTTGTATGTATTCTTTAGTTGTTTTTTTTTAAAACATGCAATTTTATGAATATTTTATGCTGCAAATTAAATATCTTGAGTGATTTGTATAATTTTAATTGATTTGAGAGTAGCCACAACATCTTTGATTATATTGAAATTATATATTAAGTTTTTTTTGAATCACATGTAGCCAAACAAACATTAATTGTAACTAATTATGTTTAGTATAATGAAATTTATCCCTCATGAAATTTTATTATATTAAACATGATTGGTTAGGACGAAATATTCAATTATTTTCTTAACTTGCCTACAGGGATTAAGAAATGAAAAATAGTTTAATAGTTTTATCGTAAGATTATATGTGAATCTATGTGAATTAGAAACTTAGTCCACAGGCAGTTTTTATGTGTCATTTGATTCATAATTTTTTGTAGCATGATTTACATTGGTAAACATGACATATAGTTATTAGCTTCAAATTTTGTGACATGAGCACGTATGTTTGATATATTGTAGTAATTCAACCTATTACTTTATCTAATATGAAATGCGATATTTCTAAGCTTAAAGGTGATAATTATAAGGTCTAGAATGTCACAACCTGCCTTTTTTTGGGCCGTGGTTTAACATTTTCTTTACTTACGTATCTATAAAAACTTGGAAATACTTTTTTTTCAATAAATATGTTACACATATATATTGAAACTTCTTTTGTAATTATATGTATAACTACACAAACAACTTTCTTTTTAAAACATCACCTACTTAGCGTGTCCAAAAGATGTTTTGTCTTACTTAACTATATTATATCATATATACACATCAAGATCCAAAATAACTTAAAAGACATAGTAACGGAAATAGATCTGTGGTAGTATCCACACCCTGGTCTGCAAAATGCTCATATTCCCCCACTAGCTTATCAATATGTTCATTCTGACCTTCTAGTGGAAATTCCTATAGGATGAGATAACTAGGTGAGCTTATGCTCAGTAAGTCCAAACATAGCCCACAAAATCTTATACTAATATGCATGATTCATTTATGCTTTCTTATGAATGTTTCTTATTCTTGTTATATATTCTCTTTCATTAAGGCTCAAGTGCTTGTACCATATATGCACATAGGTCTTCGTAACACCGAGACCATAACATAACTTTAACTTTAAACTCCCTTTTACTTCGAGAGCTGGTAAGGAACTTTTCATATTTCTGTTGTTTCATTTACCAGTCTAGTTATTTTGGTTATCATACCATGCATAAACAATATACGCTCATACTAAGCGCAAAATATTTACACTTTTGAATTGTATAGCACACATAGACATGCTCACATAAATATGCTATACTCTAAAACCTACTCTTTCATACTGTAGGTGGGTTTGGAACTTACTTGCACTAGTAAAAAAAAATTTCACGACGGTTAAAAAATCGTTGTGGAACAAGACTGAGTTTTCACGACGGTTTTTTACCGTCGTGTAATAGAATAATTAGCGCGCAAGATCGGTGGGAGTGCTAATTTTTCACGACAGTTTTTTGTGAAAACCGTCGTGAAAAGTGGAGTTTCCACGACGATTTTAATCAAAAACCGTCGTGGAATCTCCACCTTCCATGACGGTTTTTGACCAGAAACCGTCATGGAAGCTCCACCTTCCACGACGGTTTTTTGTGAAAATCGTCGTGGAAGGTGGAGCTTCCACGATGGTTTTGACCAAAAACCGTCAAAACCGTCATGAAAATTTGGTATTTTCGAAAAAAAAAAGATTGTCCCATAATTTCAATTTTCCACGGGATGGCCAGTCCCGTGTGTTATCCATTACATCAAGGCCCTAATTACATACAATATTTGCTGTATATTAAAAATTGCATTGTATTTACAAGATCATTTTACATTTAAGCTATTTTGAGCACTTTGTTAATCTACTATGACGTGTACTTATCTAAAAAGTACAAACCTATTTACAAATTGTACCCACTCTAATCTAACTTCATGTATATCTGTATGTATATAAAAATATTTTTTTCCTAAGGCTGGTATACCACTTGTAATTATATCCGGCATGAAACGTAAAATAAAAAAACCACATTCTATGTTTTCTTGTTGTCTTGGACACTTACGTTTAGAATATAACGTTCCGTTTGGTCGGTTTGTGACACCGGTTCCCGCATGAAGCTTCCAATCGTCAAGCGCCCTAATAATGTATCATGTTTAAATAATAAATAAATTAATAGACGATACAATTATGTGAGACTAAAAATAATTAATTTTATAAGACAATATTAATACTTACAATCTTGTGACTGATAAGAAATCCTCACGTGGTGGGTGTCCGAGGGGGTCAAACCAATATATTTGGTCCTCTCATGGCGAAATAAGTCTTAACATCCAATGTTCTCCAACGTTGAATGGCAAGAAGAATAATTTCCCCCTCGATGCTTTAGCTAATAGGTGGAGGAGTGATGTGGCACGCTCTCTATGATCACTTTGCAGGTCTCTTGCAACATTTGAAACAATGGCCGGAGATATGAAGCCAAAATTTTACGCCATGCCTTGAAGTTCATAATATTCCGCCAAAAAACTACAATAAAAAATATTACAGTGAATTTTTTTAAAACACCTTAATTACAACTCTACGTATATATTTAAAATACTGAAATAAGGCTGGAGTTATCACCTGAGGTATACAAGGACACAGTTTGCCCCGATTTCTTTGAAGCTGATGAAGTCATAAACGTCTTCATACCCACATAGATAGGGAAATCATTGCTAGTGACATTTACCAGTATCGGGCACTGAATGGTCAACCCATCGCACATGAAAGAAAATGTGTATAGAGCTAACTGCGTAAATTCTTGAGGTACTAAAGCGAAGTTAAATGCACGCAGGTGCTCATTAGCAATGGTTTGTCCTTGGCGTTGTTAAACCTCAGGTTGTGATTCTCTTGCTTTTAGAGAGCTTTTCTTTTTTTGTCATTTCTTTCCGCTTAGATCTTGGGGAACATGGCTAGGTGCTTGACTCGTCTTTGTCAATGTGATGACTTCAACTAATCTTTTCGGCCATGCGACAAAGCTTCCTGCTGCTTCACCCATAGTTGTTGCTTCAAGTGTTGGAATAGGCAATTCAGCTATTCTAACTCTGATGGTAGTGATGCTAACACGCACGTTTTCTTCCTTTAATAGTCGTCCATGAACTGTATCAGTTGAAAGGCTCTCCATCCACACCTTCGCAAGCGCAACAAGTGTACACCCACCATTAACTCTATCCTCAACGAAGAGCCTACATAGTTCGGGCCCTTGACGAGGAGGTGACAATTGGACTTCTAGAGCTTTTGGAGCTTCTACAGCTTCTGCTACAGTAATGGGAGGGTTACAACTAGCTTTGAAGCTGTTGCGTTGTGAGATACTATCATCCGTTGACTTAGCATGTCCTTGGGAAATGAGCTCAGTCACAAGACTTCGGAGTTCTGCAATCTCCATCTGCATCTTCGACATTTGAGAATTCAATTTTGACGATCCTGATTGGAGGTCGAAGTATTGAAACTGCTTCACAAACTTTGATTGACCGTGAACACGTCTTGAATGTTCCGGTTTCCCTAGTGCCCTCGTCAAAATGTCATCATTATCGACCGATTGGAAGCTCCCTTGACTTTGTTGCATTGTGTATTCATCCTGTACAAGAACAATACAACCAAGTTATTCAAGCAATCCTTCATCCGCCTATAGTAAAATACAAATTAATTGTTCGTGTTTAGTAGACTTACAATCAAGTTGAAAATCTTTGCTACTTTTGGATTTTTAAACTAGACATCGGGACCTTGACGTGATTTTACCCACAACTCCTCCTATGTTGGTTGCACGCCTGTCTTTGCAAACTGTGTTACGCCATGTTAGTAACATAGTAATGTAGCAATAATTGATATATGTAGTTTGAGTTAATTAGTAATGTACCATGGATTGCTTGAGCTCTTTATATCCCACTCGGCCAACCATAGAGCAATATTCATTTTCTGCTCTTATTTTTCTTGCATTTGATGATAGCAGTTGAAAATCACTGGAACGTCGATACCTCACAAAAGCTTCCCAATCTTCATCGTTTATGGAAGGGTAGTAGTGTGCTACCGTAGGAGGCTGTTTATATATATTTACATCCTCCTTCGGAATGGAAAGGTATGGCTGTACTAAGGTAACGTAGAGGTCGGATCTGAACCCCTTTGCTAATTCGCTGCAAACCTTTAAAGCCCTTTTCCTATACCAATCCTCAACTGTGAAAGCTTCGTATATCTCTCTCTAAATCACATCTTTTACTTTATCTAAATCCTTGGACCTCCAATCTTTTGTCCATATTGGAATGTGCTCTCGACTAAGGACTCTGATCCAACTGCTTAATTCGTGACCGGGTGTGCCTTCCGGTTGGCCTTTCGAATCAAAAGTCACTTCAATTCTTAAACCTTTCTTTCTCATCCAATGAATTTTTTTTCATTAATGTTGACCTTCAGTCAAAGTCTACTTTTGGATCAAATTTAGTTTGCCTTCGTGGCTTACTGCGATTGTTTCCCTTGCTATATTGCGTTGTAGATGAAGTGCAGCCTTCGTACTCCTTCTCGTACTTGTCACTATCGAATTCACGAGGCATTGTACCTATGCAACGTATTCAAAAACTAACATATACATACTAATATTAATCACAAACTACACATATTCACATACTAATATCATGACTTGCACAATTTCACATAATTTTCCTCTAATAGACATATTGATATTTACCACGAATTGCATAATTACTTTCCATCTTCACATATTCAAAAGCTTATATATTGACATAATTTCACGTAATCAAATCTTAACATATTCACAATTACACAATTTCAATGACACTTTTCACATATTCATACAATTTCACATAATTAGACATATTCAAAAGTTTACACATATTCACAATTACATATATCATTTCATAAATTGTACATATTCACATAATTTCACATGTTCAATATATTGATATATTCACCACAAATTGCACAATTAATTGTCAGCTTCACATATGCACAATTTCATATATTGACATAATTCTACATAATCAAATATTGACATATTAACATTTCTAATTGATTACACGATGAGGGGGGTGGGTGGGGGAAGCTGGGCTGGGGGGAGCAGGGCTAGGGGCGGGGCGGGGGGGGGGGGGGGG
>CAMOHE010051110.1:2292-25321 GCA_946598075.1 Artocarpus hirsutus
GTCTTTAAAGATCTTTCTTGAAATTAAGCAGCCTATATACAATTTATTCTGTTTGCTTCTTGGAAGGTAGACCAGATTAACACCCATTTCATATTCGGAAGATTGCAATGCTCTAATCTCTTGTGCCAGGTCTACTTTTTTTTATCATTTTTTTTAAAGTAGTTTACTTTCTATAACCATGGCAAGGTTAAAAAATACTTAATTTCTTCAAGAATCAGTACCAGACCCATAAGAATATTGTACAAAGAAGTGAATAAATTACATTGAATCTTTGAGAATGAACAGAGTACAATGGACTGAACGAACAACTAGGAATCCTAAACGTGCCAAGGAGGATGCAACAGCAAAAACTTGGTTTGAAACAACTGTGTTTACAACTACACAAACGACAATCTTCAGATGTTCCAATTTACACAGCTTGCCTAAATTTCAAAATATAGTTCAAAGTAGTGTACATTGCTCCCATATAAAGTGGCAGGAAATGAAGAGGAACGATCTCCCATGTAAGTTGCAAGAGGATTTGGGTGGGTAGAGGTACAATATGTTGTTCCTTTAAAAAAACACGAGGTAATAGAACAATCGTTTTTTGGTTACTCAAGTGCCACATTTTGGCGTTGTTTAGGAGCTGGCCGTTTAAATTCTGGGATTCCGAGGTTTCAGGAGCCAGAGGTGGCTGACTTTGGGCAGATGAATTTTCGGAGCTTCCCTGGTCCTTCGATGTGTCATCTGGATCTTCTTGTTTGTCCTTTTTGCTAGGATTCCCACCACCATCGCCTTCTCTACGAATACTCCTGACCAAGTCTGGTCGAGCCTCTACACCAACACGTCTCAAGTGTAGCTGCAACATTGCAAACATCAAAGTGCAAATCTTCCACTCAATACACCTCACAGATAAATCAAAATGAAACTCACACTCCTGCATAAGCAAAGCACAAAATAATTACCTGAAGATGTAGGTTGACTTCATCGGGGCGTGAAAGAAATGGAAAATCTCCTCCGCTCTTCAAATACGCTCGTCTTGCTCCAGGGTATCTTTCACTGAGTTGGTCTTTCAGTTGTTGAGGAATCGCACAAAAGTCATTTGTCTTCAAGGAGGGAACAGATAGAAACAAACAAGAGGCTTTCGTTAAAAACCCAAACATGCTAGTAACCTTACAAGATGTGTGTGCTTCATGACAATAAAACGAGTGTTGCAAAACGATATTGTAATATTGAGTTGACTTTGAGGATTGAAAGGTTCTTGTTAAGAAAAAGATGAGTGCCAGGAGTACAGCAGTAATCACTCTCAGCATTGAGCATATGGGATTGTTAAGACAGTTATGACTAATAAAGTGATTTCAGTAAATATGTTTGATTTCAAGTGTAGTAATCACGACCGAAGTGATACCATATCAAAATAAACCCCTCTCTCTCAGACGTATCACTTTTGAGGGGTGATTTTATAGGTGCATGTAAACATTAAAACAAGATCCAGATAACATACATCCATTATTGTGATAAGCGAGTCTGACAGCAAAAGAGATCCAACAGAACCAGCATCAACTGTTAATGTCAACCTGGATGCCAAGTCTTCTCTTGAAAGAGTTTCAACCTGAAATGATCCAATGTTACAGCTAGGGAATCCACAAAAAAAAAAAAAAAAAAAAAAAAAAAAAAGAGCCCAAGTGCAAATCAGATCCTGGTGATTTGAAATTAGAAGGCTCTTGGTGCAGATTTTTTATGATTAATTATAGTCACCATAACCAACAGATAGCAAAGGTCAAAGGTAGGCTTTACCTGAGACACAACAAAGTCCACAGAATCAGCAATAAAAGGCTCGAGAGGACCATCGCGAATTCCCGTAAGGACATATCTTTTAAGCAAAAATGAAGGGGTCCAACTCACTCTGCAGTAGGGGCAATACCATATAATCAGCAAAGCAAATCAGATTTAGAAACCTCTTCAGATAGAACTACCATGTGAAGTAAAAACATACATGGGAGCCCACGGCATTGCAGCAGAGAAACTGTGAGTGTCCAAAAATGAATTAGATAGTACCAACGAGCGAACCCGTCTTGGACGATGTTGGGCAAAAAGTTGAGCTAAGAAGCCTCCAAGGGATGTACCATAAAGATGTATCTGAGAGGAAGAGATGAATCAGTCTACTCAATTCACTAGCAATATCATCATCAGTCACATGAAAAGCGAGGATAAGACCAACGCAAGTTTATGCAGAGTTTTCAAGAAACATGAGTTATTTATGTGAATTCATGCGGTGGTTGAAGTTTTTTCTTTCCTTGGAATCCATCATCAAGCGTCAGCTATAGTGGTAAAAGGGGAAGAGGGATAGGATTAACATAAACTTTATATCTTAATGCAAGGATTCCTTGCAATTTAACTGCAACCATGTATAACACCTTACAAATATGAAGAACTTACATGATGAACATCAATAGCATCCAAAAATTTTTCAAATGCTTGAATCCACTCATGATGATTCCATACCCGTGGAATATCAACAGAGATAATTCGGTAACCCTGCAAATTTGAAAATAAAATATAGGTGATATTGCTAGAACGTAAATTTAGTCGTGAAGTAAACATTTTTTTTCTCTCTTAAAAGAAAAACGGGAAATGAAAAAAATTCCTGGTGACATCCTGGAAACTGCTGGCTTAGCAGATAGCCAGATACACAAGTTTACAAAAATGTCCAAATGAATTCGAGAGAAAAAGCCCAGTGATTAATAAGCTTAAAGAGGATCGTGCAAAATCGAGACAAAACTCAAGGTAAATACCTTATGAAGAAGATAGATAAAAAGGAGCTGGTAATTTAACATCAACTTGTACTAAAGTAAGAGATATGACAAAGTTTCCACATGTCTCACCTTCATGGATAATGACATGATCTGTTTGTAGTAGACATCGGCAGTTCCTGCCGTTCCAGGAAGGCAAATAAGTGGGGGAACCACTTTAGGACCGAAATCATAATATCGCCACTGCTTTGTTCCAATCTGAAAGAAACAAAGGATTGTATGGAGGCAAGGGTCATCAAGATTCAATCTCATCCACAATCAGGAACAAATAAAAAGTAACATCATTTGGATAAAGTTCAGAACATTGTTAAAGGAGAAAAACATACAATCACCGCTCAAAAAAAAAAAAAATCATATACTGGTTGGCAGGATATCTTTGTAGCTAAAATAATGGCATTTTTAGTAACAAGCAAAACCATACTGAAATAGAAGACACCCACATTACAATTCACAAAATTGAGGCAAAAAATTCCAAACCCAACCATAAAATGCTAATCCAACCACCATTCTATGGAGATAAACCAACCCCATTATGACTTATAACTAACACTAAAAAGTATCAAACTTAGCTCAACAATCAAGAAAATAAAGTTTAAACTAACAACAAAACGTAATAACATGATAAAATCAAGACACCAAAAATGATCATCACAAACAAAACAAATCTAATAAATAACAAAATGAACAAGATGAGACGAACCCATCACTGAAATCACAAAAATATTGAAAAAGGAGATAAATTAAACAAAACAAAAAGAAGAGAGAGAGACAGAGGGAGAGAGAGACAGAGAAACGTACAGGAATCTTATGAAGAGGGACCTGAGACTTGAAGTAGATGTAATCACCGGGCGTCGAGAAGACGCCTTTCATTGCTTATTTTGATTGAAAGATAGTTGGGCTTTAGGCAAAAACCATAACATGATATCTCAGACCCATGATTGGAATTCCTTTGATCTCTCGATCTATCGAATCGAAACACCCGACAAAACTGTGTTTTTAATTAATGGGTCGTAGCTGGTATTTTGGGGGAGAAACTGGAAAATAAAAAGGATTCCTTTGAAATTTGATTCGAGGGATTGACGGGAAGATGTGCCGGAGTAGACTGCCACGTGGCTGGGCCCCCCTCCTCTCTCTCTCTCTCTCTCTCTCTCTCTCTCTTTCTCTTACGCCGTCATGCTGTTCAACCGCTCGTCAGCGTTAGAGTTTAACCGCGCACTAATGTTAATTTTTGTTTTTTTCCCCTGAATAAAGAAAAAAAAAGAAGGAATTAATTCACGGGATAATAAGAGAAATAGGCTAAATAGTTGAATAAAAATTAATAGACTAAAGGATAGTTAGAAAATAGCTTACTTTTTAGAAGGGTGGAGCTATTCACATCTTTTATTTTACTTTTTATACACATTTATTTAATAAGATTTTTTATAGCTGCATTATTTATTAATCAAATTATTTTTAAGGACAAAAGTATTTTATAAAAAAATACTCATTGCATACCTTATTTTAAAAAAATTACTTTCTTCCAAAAAATTATTATGCCCCACTTAAAATAAAAGAACAAAGATAGATTCTAACACGAAAGAGTATGTAGTTTATTTCCTTCAAATTTTAATTTTTATTGTCTCATATATACAATTATAATTATCTAAATCATTGCAAATTGTATGATTCGTAAATAATTACAAATCGTGTGTTTCAGTATAGGAACTACAATTTTGTTTGACATAAAAAATACAATATAAAAAAAACTACATTTCAATTCTTCTTATTTTTAAGTGAAGGATATACAATTTGTTCGATTATATATAAACTCTTACAATTCACTGTAGATTATAGTTTTTTGTCAAAGAATCTAGAGTTTGGTTTAATAAAAAGTAAAAAATACAAATAAGGAAAAACTATCGGTTAATATATAAATTAAAAAAGAACGTTTGCAAAAAAAAAAAAAAATTGCAAGATTGTTTGGCAGGTGGGTGGAAAAAGGTAAAAAAATAATAATAATGTTATTTAAGTGTAAAGACTTTTTTGGTATTTTAAAAGGGGTATAACAAGTAAAATGAGAGGTGGATTAAGAAAAAGTGTGTGAAAAGTAGAATTAAGGTGTCAATAAATACACCTTTTTAGGAAATTATAGAAAACATCACTTTTTTAAAATTAATTATAATAAATGTTAAATTTTAAAAATATTTATAATAAATGTTAAATTTGTGATGTAATTAATTTATCTAAAATTTTATTTATAGTGTAAATTATTCTTATTCACATAATAAATAAAGTTATGATCCAAATAATGTATTTACTTTTTTGTTTATAATGTAAACATTTCTTTGTTACATAATAAATAAGTTATTTATATTGTAAAGCTTACATTTATCGTAAATATTTTTAAAACATTATATTTACTTAAAAAGTTTTAAAAATCTAATATTTTTTTCATTTTTTCATTTAATTTTAGCTCTGTATTAATTAAAATTAAATGAGATAATGACTAAAATACCTCAATTAGAAAATCCTAAAAGCCAAGCGAACTTTACCCTCTCTTTTTTCTCCATCTATTTCCCCAGTGTAGCTGCCGACCACGACATCTCCCAAAAAACTCTCCTGCTGCCTAACATCTCCTCTACCGAAGCAACACCATTGGAGCGCCTGTCGCCGCCCAAGTCGCCACCATCAGAGCTCGGCGCCAACCACCATCCGAGATCACAAGCCACCAGTCGTTGGGGAGATCTTGAACCACCAATCTCTGGGGACGTCGAAAGCTTCAGCCACCGGGGACAATAACAACTTCGTCCGGAGTGGTCCTTGTCGCTGGAGGAAGCAAGCGCCGGAATCGCGAAGGGAGAAGCTTCATTGCTGGAGTTGTGCGAGGTTGCCAGAGTCGTTGTTAGAGTTAAGTGGGGAGAGATCACTGGAGTCCCTCGAGCAGCAGCTTTGTCGCTGGTGTCTTCACTAGAGTTAGGTGAGAGAAGAGGATAAGAGTATTTTTGAAATTCTACAAAAATTTGGTCTATTTATTTAAATTATCAAAATTTTAGGCTAAAAATTTTTATTGCTATATCACTGCGGTTTATTTGTTGGAATTTCCCTTAATGTAATTCATTTTAAAGTTCTTTTACATCCTCTTTTTTTAATTTGTTTTTATTTTGCATGAAAAATACAACCTCTTTTTATTTGCTTTTTTGGGATAAAATGTATATCCTCTCTTTTATTGATTGTAAATTATAAATAAATATGCATATCTGTCCATTTCCCATCAGTGTATTTGAATTTTTTGATGGAACGAAAGCATTTTTATGCTTAGTATTGCACCAATTTATGTGATTTTATAAAATGACCACTTCTCTCACTTTTCTGCTTAGTATTGCACCATTTTATGTGATTTTACAAAATGACCACTTCTCTCACTTTTCTCCTAAACCTTTTGATTTTTCTCTTTATACATATTTTAGTCTATAGATCATCTTGAAAATTGAAATTTTGTTTTTTTAAGATTTTAATAATCCAGAATTTTAAAATTAACAAATATATTTTTAAAATTAAATGGAAATTCTTACAGATTAATCATGTAATTACTTGATATTTCTATAACATGTTAGCATTAAGAAAATATTACCTTCTCTTAGAGAAACAAAATTTTCTCTTTACTGTCATTAAAGATCCTTAGTAATTAAAACATTTAGTACATTTTTAATTGTTTTTGCAAAATTTAATGAATTAGGACCAACTTGTCCTAATACAAGAACTAAAACTGCTAAGCCCTCCCCAAAAAATTGTGTTTATGATAAGTAGAAACGGTTAGTAAAAATTGTAGACATTTCCTTAAAAAAAATGTAAACATTTAATTACATCCTATTTCATTAAAAACATTAATTGCATTCCAAAAAGGACAATTAACTTTTAGAATCATTCAAAAAAATATACCCTAATTTTGTATTAATGTAAATGTGTACCATCTAATTAGATTTAATAGACAAATGTCTATTTTTTGTTTAAAAAAATCAACATTCAATTCTAATTACAAAACTTATCAAAAATACCTTTGAAGTGAAAAATAGAAAAATTCTTTAAAAAAAATAAAGAAAACAAATAATGATTCAATTCAACCCCAAAAATCCTAAGCAAGAAAATTTTTTGGATTTGGGATTAATGACCGATTTAATAGGCCTTTTATAGTAAATGAATATATATATTTTTTAAATTAGACAAACCATCGATTAATCTTATTTATTTTAAAAAAAGACAGAACTAACAACATAGCTCTTCTCTTCCACCATGGCAGCCACTAAAAATCATTGCTCCTCTCTGCACGCCTAAAACCCATTAGAGAGCAGAGGAGATCGCAACTAAGGTGGGAAGATCTGGCAAGGCTCTGTGAACAGGAAGAAACGGGAAATAGGAGGAAGAAGATGGAGTAATCGCTCATTTACTTAAAATTTGAAAACTTCGGCCAAAAATTTTGGTTATTTTTTGATCATTTTATTTATGGTTAAACCAAAAAATGCGCGACTTCTTCTTCGCAAGCAACAACACAGAAAAAATGGCAGCTTTCCACAAAATCCAAACCAGAAGATCAAACCCTTTAAACGCTTTCACTCGCTCAAACATCAGATTGTACCACCTCAAATCAAGGCTGGGTTTTGAACCTTTCGATTCTTCAACCCCAAATTCTCCTTCAACACCGAGAGTCCAGCCCAAGAACGTTGCAATTTTCTGGGATTTGGACAACAAACCGTCGAACCCATTTCGACCCTACGAAGCTGCTCTCAAGCTCAAGAAAACCGCTTCGTCTTTTGGGCTCGTCCGAGACATTATAGCCTACGGAAATCGCCGTTTTTGAAACCCATTAGAGAGCAGAGAAGAGAAATAAGAGTTTCGACTCCCAAATCACTAGAGCCTTATCATTGTGGGGTTTGTAGGAGGAATTTTTATAATTATGAGAAGCTTGTTAATCACTTTGGGCAGATTCTTGAGAGAGAGAATTTGAAGAGGTTGAGACAGATAAGTCTGCTAGAGGAAGTAGCAGAGTGAAGTTGGTGGCAAAGTATTCAATGAAGATGGAAAAGTATAAGAAGGCTGAGAGGGAGGTTTTGAGACCAAAAGTTGGGGGGTATGGTTTAGGGGATGAGTTGGAGAGAGCTGGTTTTTGGGTTGGGACTGTGGAGGATAGGCCTCAAGCTGCTGACATTGCCATGAGGAATCACATGCTGGAGGTCATGGACAAGAGGGGGGCCGAGTGTTTGATGCTGGTGTCGGATGAATATGCATTCGCAGACGGTTGTTGTCGGGGATCATGTCGGTGGTGGTGGTGGTGGTGGTGGTGGTGGGAATTTGAAGGGGTTGCAGATAGCGGTTTTGTTGGAGGGAGAATATGACAGGGAGGGCGAAGGAGGAGGCTGTTTCGGTTGTGGGGAAGTGGAAGGACCGTGATGTTTAGGAGAGGTTGGAGTGGAGGTACGACCCTGAGGTGGAGAAGAAGAGTTTGTGTGGTTTGGATCGTGATAAGGGTCTTGAAAGCTGTGTTGAAGGAAAAGATGATGACGAAGGAGGGCGTGAGCAAGATGACAAGAGTTCTTGGTGGGAATTGGAGTCGGAGAGTGATGATGTTTCATTCTAGTAGCGTTCAAGTGAATGCTTTGAATGACAGCCTTATATAATTATATATTTTTGGAGACTTGGGTTTTAATTAAGTTCACTTGATCCCTTGTCTTGCTTAGTGTAGCGGCAAATTTGGTATGAAAGTGAGTGATGACTGATGAGCTTGGCTTGTGACTTTTTGTTTAGCAATATACGCCATTACGATTTATGAATATCATGAAAGCACATTTCTTAAGCTTTTGTAAGTAACTTAAAAATCCCCTTAACAAGTTACATTTTTAAGTTTCATATGTGTCAAAAAATAGTAATTCAGAAGTCTGTTATTTTCATGTGTATAGTTTTTGTTTCCATCATCCATGAACATGTTGCATATATCATTGGAAACCTTACGCAAACACTCTTAGATGACAAATATTATAATTTAGTAAGTCATAAGAGTATGATCATAGAGTAATTTTCAACAAGTAAATCCTCAAATTCAACCTCTGCCTAAATTTGTTTCTATTATATGAGGACATTATACGTTCCTAAATTTGTTTTTATTACAAATGTCGATATCTACAGAAAATTGCTTATAGATTTCACATAACAATAATCCACAAGACACAGATTATGGTCGAGAAAGTAAACCATTCACATTGAAGATAACAGAAGATATATGAGGCCAATTTTTTCCCTAACATGTACCTTACCAACAGAAACTCTTACCTTTCACAAGTTAAAGTTTTAGTTGTTACGTAACAATCTCTTAGTCATCAAGACAAACAGCGTATCAAAATTACGGACTTACTCCACTTAGAATTAACAAAGGAGAAGGAAAGGCTTGAGTAGAAAGACATCTTGTGAGATTTGTCATTACGGCCTCCGAAATGAAATTTCCTAAAACATTCTTGATTTTTGCAACTTGCAATGCCTACGAAATGAATATAGTCCTACTAGTTTCTCCTCTAAGCAGTAAAACCTAACTATATTACAACAAGCATTGCATAAAATTGGCCTTTTATTACAAGCTTCATGTCCAGACACCCTAAAGGATATTAGGTTCAAAACAATCAAGGGAATTAGTAACCAAGAAAACAAAACCAAGAAGTCATGTCAAGGAAATGACAAAAAGATGCTGTAAATACAGAACCGTACCAAGCTCGTTCAATTGCAGAAACAGCCAGGTAACTAAGGAGGCGCTAGAGAAGAGTATCAATGAACTACCAAACCAAGCTGTAACAAACAAGCTTATCAGCAATGATTCTGAATGAATAGCTTTAGTAATTTTCCAATCCTACGTCAACATTATATCGTCAAAAATGTGACTAAGAGACTTAAATTTAGTAAAAATGCAGTAATCACGTTCCACGAATAATGGCAGAGGCTGTAAAACATTAGGACTCAAGTTATCAACAAAGGATGTAAAAGTATAATATATTTGCATCAGAACCAGGAAATATGTATTCTTTCCGATTTGCCGTTAAAAGCAAAGCCGTGAACTTGATCAACACAGAAATAAGAATACAATATAAACATATAGTAACACTAACACAAGGTCCTTTGCGTTATATCAACACAAGTTCCTTTGAGTTATAAGTTCAATTATGCAGAACATAAAATCGATCAACACAAAAACAAACATATGATACCACAAGATATAGCAGCTTGGAGGAAATTGCATTTGCAGCAAAATTCTATGTTTATTAAAGTGACTTCCAGATAAAAATTAATCCGCCAGTCAGCATTATCATTGTGGTCTATCAGTCATGAACTGTACATTGCCTAAGCTAGAAACAACAACCTGAAAAACCAACATGTGGAAAAACAATCGAAGATCCCACCGGTTTTCCCCTTGATAGAGATTATCAAGTATATTCTCCTGCAACCCAGTGCCCTCAAACGGCAAAATGAAACCATACTAGGACACCATTCAGCTCTTCATGACAACATCAAGAGGATGATAAACCGATTGAGCAAAGCGGGCAAAATGGAATGAGATAACAAGCAATCAACACAAACCAACACATCTTTGAATTCACCAGGAACCCTTCTTTTTATTTTGGTAGTGATTGAGGTACCAACGAACAAACTTCTTCAATCCGGTCTCCAAATCGGTTGTGGGCTTATACCCAAGTTCTCTGTAGGCCAAACTTATATTGGCATGAGTAAACTTCACGTCCCCATTTCTAGGCAGAGGCAAGACCTTTGTCTTTGCTTTCACCTTCAAAAGCTTCTCCAATATCCTCACAAGCTGTGTCACCGGCACCGGCGAAGTGTTCCCCAAATTGAAGATCCTCAACTGAGCATTTCCCCTCTTCTTCCCACCACTTCCGGTGCTCTTCTTCGCCGTGTCCAAAGCTGCCAAACACCCCTTCACTATATCATCAATGTAGGTGAAATCCCTGGCCACAGTACCATGATTAGGCGCTTCAAAGATCGTGATCGGCTTCCTCTTCAAAATGTTCTTAGTGAAAAAGAAATATGCCATGTCTGGCCTTCCCCAAGGTCCATAAACCGTGAAAAACCTCAATCCAGTAATGGAAAGCCCGTAGATATGGTTATAAGTGTGAGCAATCTCCTCGCCGGCCTTCTTTGTCGCAGCATAGAGACTCGCCGGCTGATCAGTCCGATCCCTCTCCGAGAACGGAACCTTCGAATTCAGCCCGTAAACCGAGCTCGACGACGCCCAGACGATCGCCGGTTGCGGATTCGCCGACTTACAGACCTCCAAAAGATTCACAAATCCAGCTATATTGCTATGAACATAAGAGCTAGGGTTTTGCATTGCGTACCGTACACCAGCCTGAGCCGCTAAGTGCATCACGTGCGTGAACGCCACGATCTCGAAGAGCTTCTTCAACAGCTCGGCGTCGTTGACGTCTCCTTCGACGACAAAGATCCCCGATCTCTCCAGAAGCTTCTGGCGATCGCGCTTCAGGTTCTGATCGTAATAGTCATTGAAGTTATCAAGCCCTAGGACTCCATCCCCGCGACGCTTCAACGCGATCGCGACGTGAGTTCCGACGAAGCCGGCGGCACCGGTTACGAGGACGGTGGGCGATTTCGACGAATGCCGTCTCGTGGAGCGGGTGACGTGGCGCTCCCAGTCCTTGCCACCATAGGAGACGCCGAGAGATTGGTGGGAAGAGGAAGAAGGAGGGGAAGCGAAGAGGTAGTAGACTACGATGAAGGCGACGAAGAAGGAGGACCAGAGAGTTAGCCTGGAAATGGAGGAGAACTGGAACCACCGGAAACGGTGGGCAAACGGCGGCTTAAACTTCCCAGGGGTCGACGGAGCTCCGGCGCCGCCGCAGTCAAGGTGAGAAGAGATCGTCTTCAGTTGTGACATTGATCAGTCACTTCCGCTAAGAAGAAGAAGAAGAAGAAGAAAAATCCCCAAAATTCCCAAATTTTTTCTAGGGTTTGGGATTTGATTTTGGGGATTTTGGAGTGTTTGGTTGGAGAGAAAATGAGAATGAGGGTTTTTAACTTTTGTTTCCTCTTTGGGAGAGAGAGAATGGAGGGAAATTGGGGGAATTTTATACAAGATTCTCTCCGAGACTCGCAGACCTTAGAACCGGCGCTGGGAAAAAAATGGAAATGAAGGAAAGGGAATGCTTCAGCAAACAAACGTTTCATGAGGGCATTTTCGGCATTTGAATTTTATTTTTATTTTTTATTGTTTTTTCTTCACAAATAATAAATTAGATATAAAATCCAAAAAATTAAAACTTTCATTCTTTCTTTCCTGCCAATCTCTCCGATGCCATCGAGAACTTTTATTAGTAGTTTATGTTTTTAAACTATTAGACTTAATAAAAAAAAATTTTATATAAATTTAACGGTTAAAAAATATATGTCATTATTGATTTTTTTTTTTTTAAAAAAAATTGTCTTCTTTCTTTTATACTTTCTTCTCCTCCTTTTTTTGTAACGAGAAAAAGGATATGTACTTTGGTGGGTGAGAAACGGTCGACTTTATTTTGTGGATTTCTTAAAAATGACTTCTTTTTTTTTCTCTTTTTCACACCTTTTTTAATTGATTTAATGTTACATGCATTGGATAAATTTTAAACTTGATAAAAGCATGTTGCCATACTTGAGTAATCTTACTTTTGAGGCAATACTCTGACTAAAAGTTTTAAGAAATAAACAACGTGAAAATTAATTTTTGCACTTATTTAATATAAAAAATTTATTGAATTTTACTTGAACATAAGTGAGAATTTTATTAATAATCAAACCATTCGTTCGGAAAGAAAATAAATATTTGTTTCATAACCTCATCTGTGAATTACATCATATGTATGCTTTAATTTTTTTGAAAAGGAAAAATACATTTCAAATCATAAAAAGGCAATATAGACATCAATGCATACACACCGACGTATAATGGATTTTATTAGTAAATTCTAATAAAACACTCTAGGGAAACAATTTTTTGACAAAGCCTCTATAGAAAACATTTATCAACCGGTATCCAAAACTTACAACACCAAGTTCACATATAAAACCAAAGAAATAATCATGCGGAGGAAAGACCCAATTAAATATTAAACAAATATGACAAACATATAAACTACGGGGGATAAAAATCATCGTTATTATAAATGAAAGATAAAACAGTGCATAAGTCTCTAACATTATAAACTAACATGGTGATTGAAAATTGTGATTAGGACTAATGGTTAAAACTAATTTTAGTGAAAAATATTATAATATGTGAGAGTTATAAACTATAATAATATTTTGTTTTTTATCATAATTACTGAATGTTTTATATATATATTTTTTAGTTTAAATAAATTGATTCTAACTAAGAGCCCAACTCTTTACCGAGAGAATGAGACTCTTTGACGCTGTTACGAGAAGGAGGAAAAAAAAATAAAGCGGTGGACAAACATGTGCCGCCAACAACGAAGAAAATTGACACGTACACTACCAGATGACTTCCCCCAAACGTAGACCATAACCTCAAAAGATTGTCCATATTTGATATTAATCATTCAAGTTTTGGTATTGTTTTAAGATTTTTTAAAAATATTTTTGTATATTTTTTTAGACAAAAATTTTAAAAACACTCAACATAAGTCCTCAAAAATTGTTATTTTTTAAAATAAAATTATTTTTATTTATTTTAAAAACACTATTAAACTAAGCGGGCTTGAAAATCCTAAAATGTGTCTACTTTTTTTTTTATTTTTCCTACGTCATTTTGCAAGCACTTGAGTAATATTGGAATATTCGCCAGGAAATAGCTGGGTTTCATCGAAAATTGTCGCCACTGACCTACAGCGGGGAATAAGTTAGGTGGACAACAAATAAAAAAAAAAAAAACTGCTACTTTCAAAAAAAAATCCTATAAAAAGACAAAAAAATAAAATTGTAATAGAGGAATTAGTAAACAAGAAATTACAATCATATTCTATTATCTGCAAATAAATTTTCAATACGCAACTGAGGTGCACAATATCATGTGAATGCGATAATGACAAATTAGCGTTCAAAGACGTGTTTTATTTTTCAGTAAATTTTTAGGTAAATAAATTATTTAAGGATTGATAGGTAATAAAATCAGATTTCAATGTACGATAGTTGGACGTTCAATCAAGGATCATTCTATGCAAGTGTAGAATTCAAATCTTTCGCCTTTAATTTATAAAAAAATAGTACCATGTAAATTGTAGTCTTTTTTCTTTCTTTGACAAGAAATAGTAAAGCAAAAGAGGGCAAACATTGCAATAAGAGCAATTCTATATCTCCATCGGCTTATAGCTCGGTCCTCTCAGTAGAGTGGGTCCCATCAAATGGGTAATTCCAGCTTATTGTGTCATTAATTTATTATAGTTTATGCCAGTACCAAAATCTTCTAATAAGTTTATTATTTTTTTTATGAAAACAAAATTTTGTAAGTTCTAAAGACCTTTTCATCATTCAAATTTCAAGCGTGTTTTTTTTCTAAAAAAAAATCAAATAATTTTAAATGGAACAAATTATTTAAGTTATAGGGCCACCAAATCATACAAATTCCCTTCATCTTCACCACCCACCCCCATCATACAAAAATTCCCTTCATCATACAAAAATTGCCTTCTTTTATTCATTTTTTTTTTCAAAAACGATTATTTAGAAAATGAAAAAGAGGCTTAAAAGCTGCACAGGAAACTTGATCTTTGGAGCATTACAGGGAATAGTTGCCAATAAAAATGTTGAACTTTTTTCTTTTGATTCATCGCTGACTTGGTTAACAAATAACTTTTCTCACCAATTGATTCTTCATAAGCATTTATTTGGAAATTTTAATGGAACCCATTACCAACTATACAGTCACTTTTGACTTTTCCCTTTAAAAAAAAAACTATGCAATCACTTTCCTTTCAGAAAAAAGGAAATATATATTATGACACATGTTATATATATAAATAGACTTGTTTGATAGATAGTTTTCAATCCTTTCAAAAAAAAAAAAACCTTTTATAATAATTACATTGTCAATAAAATTATATTTTCATAATAATTAATAATATGAATGATAAAAATTCGATTTCACTAATCATCGTATTTTTAATAAATTATCTTATTCGTTACAATCATTCGATGCATATTAGTTATTAGTTATCCGAAACTTCAATATATGTAATGTATGTGTATATATAGAATGTACTAGTCACGTTTGAATCTGTACTAATTATAGCATATGGTAGCAGATTGGATGGTTTTACCTAACGAAGGGAGCGTGATATAAAAACAGTGACTTATATGTACAAGTTGTTATCTACATACATGTGCTTGGACAGCTAAGGCTTCATAATATATGCTCAGGATCAAAAGGGTAAATCTATTATTACCATTCCTTTACTTTTAGAGTGCTTTTAGAAAACCCGGTTAAAAAAAAATATTCCAAATTAATTTCTTTTTAATATTTTCTCACACAAAATTTAAATAGTTATTAGTGTATTTGAGAATGTCATTGAAACCACAAAAAAACTATATTTTACGATTCTAATAAAAATTGCTACTATATAATATTTTTCGCCCATAAAAATTGAATCAAATATGGTTCGTAAGATTTGAACCATATTTTAAAATGTCCTGTTGGTTGTATAATTAGGGGATAGACTTTTATTTTATCAAGGCTTGTTATATTGCTAAACCTTGTTCTGTGGTGTCAATTAAATAGCAAAACATAATAAGACGAAAATAACCCTAGAGGAAATTATATGGAAATGAGTGAGAGAGAAAGAGACGCTTCTAGTTTAAGTTCATGCATGTGCAAGAGGGTGAGTGGTAATAATAGAAACTTCAAAGGACGGGAAAGCTTTCTAGAAAGAAAGCTAAAGTTGGCGTGTGTCTTGTTTTCAAATTCAAGTTAGGCTGTATCTGTATTTAAATTGTTAATTAAATTAATCACAAAGAAATAAATTCACCTAATTTTCTTCACTAGACATGACTTACGATGAATATTGAAGTTAAATAAGCTTATTATAAGGATTTATTATAATCCTTCAACTTTTAATCTTAACCTTCCCATAACTTGACAATCATTAGCATTCTTTTTTCATTCCGATTACAAAAACTTTTTTTTTAAAAAAAAAATTATTTTATCGAAAGAGTTTACTTTTCGACTGTTGCTTGGTCTTTGCTAATATGAGGTCTAATATTTAAGTATCGCGTGGAAAATCATATACATACTAAAATAAATTTTCGAGTCACGTAATTCCTCTCAGCCACCAGGCAGAGAAATTGATTGTCGTTTTGTTTGTTACTTGGAAATTCAAAGTCCATAAGTCAAATTCGTTGCATATTTTTCTGTGGTCTACTAATAATATTTTACGCATTTGCCTTGTAAAAATATACAAATGGACTAGTTCAAAACTTCAAATCCCAAGTGGATCAGAATTTTCAATACAGACATGCTTGTAGGCAACTCCAATCCAATAATAACAAAAGTATACAACTGAATTTTGTAATGCTCTAATATTATAGATTTTTTATTTACCCTACCTTATTAGTTTAGTCTTGTTTTCCGTCCCCGACTATTTTTTCTTTTTTCTTTTTTGGGTCCTGCAGCTATCATTATGGTTTTAGAAACAAACCAAATTTGATGTTTTAATAATTGTGGTCTGTTCAATTTCAGATTTTTTTTCTTTTACTTTTTCTAAATATTTTGAACAATTCATGTATAGGGTGTACATCCAACTACTACTTTAATTTTGTATACCAAATTCTACCTTAGATTTAGTGTTGTTGGGCAGTGAACTAATGACCATTAAGTTGCTCAAAGAAACCCAATTTATAGCATTTAAAAGAGTAGATCAAATGGAGTTTCATCCCATTAACGTTGTATGAACTTAGCTTCTTCTTCTTCTTCTTCTTACTCTCTCTCCTCCTCTCAAATTTTGATTCAAAAAGCTTTGGTTTTCAGTTGATTGGAAGCTCGGGAACGTGCTTGGACGATCAAAAACATGATTTGAGGATTAAATCAAGGTTAGTTTTCAAAATTTCAAAACTTTTTCAATTTTTTAATTTTCCTTGCATTTTAAAATTTAAGCTCATTTAAGTTTAGAAAACCTTTAATCTAAGTTAGAGAAACTTAAAGTAGCTAGAATCTAAGCTTAGTTTGAAGAAAAACGGATTTAAATCAATATTTTTTATTTTTTTCTATTTTTCTTCAATTTTGGGATTTTTCAAAATCTTTATGCAAATCTTGTTTAAATTGGTTCAAACGTGTTCTATAATGCTTTTCTATCAACTATAGATATTTTTCATGCCTGAGAACTGATAAAAACAGGTTAGAATGAAGATTTGGGCTCGGGAGCCCGAGAACCCGTGCTGAAAAATTCTAGAATTTTTTTAGATCTGTAGGCCGAAGTTCATGTTTGGCAGGCCGGATTCATACGACCGGCAGACCAAACCTGAAAAAGTTCAGCCACCGGGCTTGGTTTTTCAGCAGACCGAACTGTACAGTTCGGTCGGTCGAACTAGGGTGACTAGTAGGCTGATCGGACAAGGTGAAATTTTGTTATTTTTCACCCGTTTTCATTGTTTTGAACCCCGAAAGAGATTTTTAAACCTCCAATATGATTTTGTGGACTTAAATGGCACACTAGGATACCATGAAGTAGATTAGTAACATAGAATATCCTAAGCTAGAAATTGATGAGCTTAGTCTATGTTTAATGTGGTTCGTAGTTCCGTAGAGCTAACGTATAGTAGAGCGGGACTATGGTGCTAAGTCACGATGTAAGATGTTGAGGTAGGACTTCTACTCCTCTTTCTTGATAACCTTGCCTTTAAAGGATTTTGATCTTAAAAGGAATTCTACCAAAATGTTTTCAATAAGTGACATAACGTTCTAAACATTTTTAAAAAGGGACTTTTGGCCACAACATGATTTCTTTCAAAATGACCTTTTAGAAAATGATTTCCTTCAAGGTAATTTCTTTCGAAATGATTTCTTTAAAACGAATTCCAAGGAATGGTTTAGATAAACCTCTTAGCAAATTTTCCTTAATTGTCAAAGGATGTGTGCTCATAATAAATCGAATAATGAATGTAATTAAGAACACTTAGTAAGTGCGTTTTACATAATAATAATAGAAATATATATATATATATATGCAGGCATGATGCCATATCAGATATTGGGTCGTGTAGTACGCGACCTTGGGGGCAGGTCCCGAAACCCAACTAGGCCACTTCGGTAGTGATTATCATGGTTTGCTTGAAAAAGAATATAAAGGTACTTTCTGGACAAATATTTTTGTTAAGACTTGTTTAAATAAATTTATTCAATTATTTATTCATTTATTTAATCAATTAAGTATTTATTTATTTATTATTTAAACTTTGTTCTAATTATTTCTTAAATTAGTAAATTTCGTATTTAAAATTAATTACCTGTTTTTAAAACCTTAGTCCTACTGAGCCTTTCGTTCACTTTTTACTTGTTTTCAAACTTTTTCCCCTCTAGGTGAAATCCAGCTTAGAGCTGATGTAGAGTCCACTGTCTGGACTCGCGAGCAATAGAGGACCTTGAGTAAGTTAGTAGTCGTAGTAATTCAAGGCATGTACTATTTAAATTTTATTTCTTACGATTGGACTGTGACTGTAATAATTTATTGTCGATACTATGTGTGTGCATACGTTGTGGGGTGGTGGGACCCAACACATACCCTCCTTACCCTCTTTAATGTTTTATTTCATTTTGTTTCTGTCTTATTTGTTAAATTATTATAAATATTTGTTAAAAAAGGGGGATTTTAAATTATCACATTTTATATAATTAATTAAATTCTTAAACTTATGTTTTTATTCAATTTTTTCTTAATTAACTTAATTTACCTACCACGTCACCTCTACTTCGGGGCTTGACAACATTGTGGGCAGCATTCAAAACCCTTTTTCAAACATTTTTGGCTTTCATTTTGTTCCCTCTGAATAAACGTGAAAGATACCTATTTTCATTTCTGGGACTAGCTCAAACAATAATTCGTGTCATCTTTTAGTCGTTTGACAGACATTTTGTCGCTCTACCGCATTGTCTGGTACCATTGTTTTTCAACTTTTGTTTTTCATAGTTTGTTTTGTCGTTTTTAGCATGTATGGTCATTTTTATTAGTTTTTGTCGTTTTTGTTGTTGTTTCCGCCCATTTTTCAGACATATTGTCGTTTCCAAGCCCTTGTCCTTGTTCTTCTTCACTTGCTCTTGTCTTTTATCTCAAGTTTTGATGTAGGAAGAATTAGGATTAATTAACATTATTAGCATTTAATTTATTATTTTTTCTATTAGAGTTTATGGTTTAGTTTATTTGTCGTAACGTTTAGTATTTTGTCCTCTAGCTTTTATAGTTTAAAAGGCTATATAAGCCTAAACTTGGAACTGTAATGTAGAGTATTGTATATTTTCATTTTACAAATTAGAGTTGTTTTGAGGGGCTTTCTTTTCAATTTGGTTTTTCTCCTTTAAGGGTTCTTCTTAGGTGGGTTTTTGGATCCTACCTTCGGGTTAGTCTTGTGAACATTAACTTTCTAATTCTGTTGCGTTCACACTCCTGGTTACCAATGCAGACTATTATCCAGAGAGAGAGAGATAGAGGGAGGGAGAGAGGAAGGGAGGGAAAGGGTGAGAGAGAGAGTCCGGATTAGCCCGGTAAAACATTAACTTTCCAATTCTGTTGCGTAAATTTTCACACCCTTGGTCACAAATGCAGTATTAAAGTCAGAGTTATAGCACTATTAACAAGAGAGAGAGAGAGAGAGAGAGAGAGAGAGAGAGATTGTGTTCGATTTGACTTTTTGTTAACTCAATCCATGACATTCAACTGCTATCAATATGTAAAGATAATCTCTCTTTCTCTTTTCTTGTCATTCTAAGCTGCATTCAAAATCTTCCTCACAAAACTTCAAAAACAAAAAGCAGATTTTTGAAGATTTGTTCCGTTCTTAAGTTGTGCTTTTGTTTGTAACACTTGCCGTCGTTTTAAAAGTCAATGTCGTTTCCCAATAATTGTTGTTTTTATAGATTCTTGTTTATAAGAGATGTTGTTCTTTAACTTTTGTTTTGTTCTTTTGTTTGTTGTCCCTCTGATCTCCTCTGGTTAGCTTAACCACCTTTGGAACATTTTTCATTATTGGCCGTGCTATCGCCACCCTATTCCTCATTTCCGCATCTATCTTTATCTCAGAGCTCGCTTTCCAAGTTCCAAATTTTACAATTTAAGAAAAGGAAAGAAAACCAACAATTTTGAAATTCGATTTATCAAAATCAATGGATTAATAAGAACCAATTATATATATATATATATATATTGTTGAATAATCCAGGTTAATGTCCATGTGCACCGAGACTACCAGCTAATCCTTCGCGTTACTCCTCTAACTCATTCCAAACCATGCCATGTGCACTATCCCATGTATTAGATACGTGTAACAACTTATTGCTGTCTTTGTTTGATCTATAAATAGATCACACTGAATCATTCTTACTCAAGAAATGCAATGAACTTTTCTTCATATATAAATACTTGCACACATATATATGTGCATATATCTATAAAGACTTTTGGACCATGCTTTTCGATGTCGTTGAGCTTTCGACTCTCATATGCAACTGGGTTATGCTATTATACTAGCACAGTGCCTATGGTGAGTCTGAGTTGGTCCATACGAAGCAAGAAGATTGACTTCATTTGCCATATTGTACTTGAAGGCTCATGTGTTGGAAAACAAGCATTTGCAAGAACTAAAAATATCTAGATCAACAACGCCTCCAAAACGGGTTGGTAGTACCACTTGATTAAGGGTGGATGGATTGTACAATCGACTGTAATTCGACAAGTTGATGAGAAGATAGGAGAGTTGAAAACACTTTTATTTATTTTTCCCAAATAAAATCAAACTATTTTCAATAGCGAGTTCCATTTAAGCAAGAAAAAAGAGGGAGGAACGAAAGTTATAATGGATGATATGACAATAACAACAACAACACAACGGCGCGTTCATGTTGGTGGAACCACCTTAGGACCGCTCCGTGTCCCAAAGGGCTCCATTACACTTTAGCCCCATGGACTATTTTTTTACCATTTTTTTTTCTTACTCTGCCCTTTCAATTTTTTAAATTTCAATATGTAATTTCAGTTATACCCTAAGTCCGAATTTTAATATATAAATTATAATTCAAAATTAAAATAACATAAAACTAAAACCAACCATAACAATGGTATGTTTTATTAGACTTGTCTCTCAAACGTAAGATTTATTGTTCTCTATATTTATAAATAGTCAAAAAGATGCTTAGGAGACACGGTTTAAACAATACTTTACATTTTAAACTAATTCTATTATAATTTTTTTTTTCATAAAATTTAAATTGTGATAATATTTTTAGTTGAACTGAGCTCTCAATCGTCGTACAAGTTTTTCATAGTTCTCGTTTGTTCATTAATCTTGCCGTTTTTAATTTTATCGTTTTGTAGAAGTGCTTATTTTATTTCAAAACAGATTTTGACGCTTTGCTTGTTTGTTCTCGAGTAACGTTCATGCGCTTGGAGGGATTTGGCATTTGGAATCTTTAGCATGTGCGTTACCAATTACAGAAGCGACATGCAAGATTAGATATTTATAGAAGGACGTGTCTAATTTTATAAATGTTTGCAAGTGATGATATATTAAAAAATACAGGTCAATTTGAGAAATAGCAATGATGTAATTTTTTTGTTTTTCAATTTTATGACTTTCATAAAAAGCTTTAAACATACTATCTTCAAAGAGTAAAAAAAATAAGTAATCACAAGTATTTGCGTTGCGGTTAGGCAAATTAATACTATCACGGGTATTTTGACTTTTTAGTTAGTTAAAATGATATGAATCAAAAGAAGAAAAATATATAATAAAATACATGAGTCATAATAAAAAATGGTATGCTATCTAATTTACTCAAAATTTTGCAATAGAATATGAAAAAAAATATCTCATCGTTATGATGATATAGTTTTTAATCAAAATCAAATATTGGTTTTAACAGGGATCAAATCAAAATAAATAAAACATGAACATTTTTGGATTTCAAATTTGATGGTTAAATTAATGGCTATATTTCTTTCACATCTATAATCAACGAATGTTCCCCAAGATGTTAGAAGAAGGAAAATTATACACGTATGTTCATGATTTATAAAGTGATTTAAGAGTCTTTTTCTCTTCAGCCTTGATATGTACTAATTAACTTCCTAGCTGTGCAATATACCAGGGCAGATTTGACATTTTGGTCTTGCAGCAAACTAATTGGTCGGCTGGTATATATATTTTCAGAGAGAAGATGAAAATAATAATAATAATAAATTGAAGAGCAAAGGCATATACTCTATTTAAACAACAACAACAACAACAAATCTCTACCAACCTGAATTGGTACACTACAAGTTCTTTCTACATTCTACATTCAATTCTTTTATTTTCTTTTCCCTTTTTTTTTTTTTTTTTTGGTTAAAATATATCTGCGCTTGGTTGAAGTTCAAAACTAAAAAACTTGAAACAATATGATATGACCTGCCTAGTGATATATCGTTACTTTTTTTTCCCCTTTCTATATAGCATATAGGGATCATATTGGAAAAAGTAGGTGTATATAGATATATATAAAGGATTATTTTTATGTTTGTCTCTCAAATTATGTCACTTTTTTTACTTTACCTCTAACTTTTAAAACGTATCATTTAATCATTTTAAATTTTGTTCTGTTCACAAGTATCCCCTTTTCATCAAACTCTATTAGTTTTTAGACATCTTTTTGTGAAATATATTTATATTTTCCATCAAACTACGTCATTTATGTTATTTTATCTCATGAGTTTCAAAATGTGCTATTATGTTTCCTTTTTTGTTAGCAAATAATGAAACACCCGTTATTTTAACAGGTATGATTTTTGGTAAAATCATATGAATAAAAATGTCACTTTAGTATTTTTACTAAGTCTCTATAGTAAATATTTAAAATCTACCTATCACTCACTTCTACCAACCTTGTCCCACTACATTAATGCTCAATTAATAGCATCCTTATCATTTGGAGACATAGAATTAATTCATCTCAACTACCATGAGACATCGATATGTTTTCTCAACCACCTTGTTAATGCTTCCTTCATCTTCTTCTACAACTT
>CAMOHE010051110.1:26938-82977 GCA_946598075.1 Artocarpus hirsutus
TTAACAGGTATGATTTTTGGTAAAATCATATGAATAAAAATGTCACTTTAGTATTTTTACTAAGTCTCTATAGTAAATATTTAAAATCTACCTATCACTCACTTCTACCAACCTTGTCCCACTACATTAATGCTCAATTAATAGCATCCTTATCATTTGGAGACATAGAATTAATTCACCTCAACTACCATGAGACATCGATATATTTTCTCAACCACCTTGTTAATGCTTCATTCATCTTCTTCTACAACTTACCCCATTTGCCCCCTCAATTATGATAACATTATTTGCTAAAAGTCTACATGGGAGACATGATAATATTTTCTTTTAAGGCTTATTTAATTCTATCCCGCTCCTCAATTAATTTGATGCCTATTTATTCAACCATCACCACTCTCTTCTCTAGTTTCTCATTCTCTCCTTTCTCACTTCAATTTCTAACTAAAAACACAAGGCATAAAGCTCTCTTTGCAACCACGACAGCTATAATTTTCAACCACGTTTGAAGCCGTTTTGGAGTCAATACAAGCTTGATTTTTAATCCAAACTTTGGTGTTTTGCAAAGGAGTTTTGAGGTAGGTTTTCTTTAATTCGAACTTGGTTTTAGTATGTGTTTTCTCCATGTTTAATGCATGATTTTCGTGTTTCAAGTTCATGCAAATTTCTAATTATGTTAGCATACATATTTGAGTATTTATGAACAAAAACTTGAGTCCTAAGTTAAAACCGACAATCAACATTTATTTTGGTTTGATGATGATTTTAAACTCATATGAATATATTTATTATGATTATATAATGCATGCTGTATATTTTATAATGGTTTTGAGATGTTGAACAAGAATAAAATGCTTTGGGTTAAAGAGAAATTTAGCCTTCCATAAACTTTGTATTATCTTTATGGGCAGTAGCTTTTCTTGAAATTCTAGGATTAGATAAAAATAAATTTTGTAAATTGGTTTACATATTTTAAAAGTAGACATCCTAAGCTTTCCAACGAGCTATCATAAGCCTAAATTGGAGTTATATTTTATTTTCTATGAATTTTTCAATTCTCGAGTTGGACACTAGAAAATCTACTAGTGGCAGTATACTACCCGTCTATCTTAAGTAAACTACCCTATGTGCTAATTGTAGATAGTGAACCCAACTTTGCTCATCTTCTAATCTCTGAATGTCTTGCAACCTTTCCAACACTATCCTAAATGATTTATGAATCTTATTAGAGACTGAAATATATAGATTCATTTATGGATGTGGTTACATATTGTGTTTTAGTTTTAATTGTCCTTATACACACCTTAGGATCAAGGGTGTGTGGAGCTTACGTTAATTGAATTCAGAGATTAAAGGATTGTTGAGTAGCTTGAAAGGTAGGGATTCTATTACTCATCTTTTGTGAGGTTTTTATAGAATTAAAATTGATTGTTTTACCACAAGATATATGTCTGTGTTGAACTGCTATGATATGAGAATTACATATGAAACTATGATATGACCTCACCCTGTATTGATTAGCAAGGAACATAATGAATTAACATATGTTGTTATAAGTTGAGAAGCATGGTTAGGAAGATTGACTCTTAAATGATGATTAAATATTGAAAAAATGGTAAAACGTGAAGAGGGCGGCGGTTACGTCCTTAGGCACGAATACCCTAAAAGGTAAAATAGGGGAAGGTGATAACGCTTCCTTGGGTCGAAAGTCCCAGAACGCACTGTACAGGAATCGACTTGGTGAAGACTCGGGGCTTGATGTCCCCTCATCGGAATACCCTCGGAATGTTTGGAGGGTGGCCAAGCACGCCCATTTGGGTTTTGATAAGTTAAGTAATACTTTATGTAATATAGATACCTAGGAATAACGATGAATGAGAATATTGTATATATATATATATATGTATGAAACTTGATAATTATTAACTATGGTATCCACGGAATATGATCATAATCAATCTCATAATTTGGATAATGATGAAAACTAACTAACCATGCAGGTTTAATGTGGTAAAAATAAAATCTTAAGGTGAGTAATGGTTTTCCCTACTGAGCATGTTGTTGCTCATTCTCTGTTTTGTTCATCTTTTCAGGACTCACTAAGTGTGAGGTGGCTACAAGAAAAATAATTGAAAAAGTTATGTAGCTATATTACGTTGGGATTGCTTTAAATGCAAAGAATGATTTTCATGATAATGTAAGCATCGATTGTTATTTTCTGTGACTGTATTAAGATTTATTGAGGGTTAAAATGATGATGATGACAGTTGTATATTATTAAAATTTAAGGTGCTACATTAAACTGTGGTTTATTTATTTGTTTATGTTTTTATTTTAATTTGAGAGTTTTATTTAAGTCCCAGGCAAATTACTTTGATGATTTATATTTATTTTTTAATCTTTGTTTTATTTAATAAAAAACGGTTAACCCCTACTTAGGGGCGTTACAAATAACCTTTTTCTAATTTAATTTTGTTCAGCTAATAAATTGATTTGTTTTCCTTCCAACTATATAAGACCTCCACGTTAAATTAATCTATATCACGGGAAAATATGAAAGTAATCCATCAAAAATTAACCCGACGATAAAATCCTTATCATTCACTAAATTTCTATCCATCGAACAAGATTATCATCAATATTACAACTTAGTAGAATTATATTACTATTCATCTAGTTTTCATTATTATTCAATTTGTCTCTCTGTTTTTAGATACTACAAAAGTATCCATTGAATTTAAAAATTTTGTTACAAAAAACATAGTGATAAAATAAAAATATCCTTAATAAAACTAATTTGTTTATAAAACATATATTTCTTCTGAAGAAAAATTTTTAAAAATATTTTTTTAAAAATTGTTTTTTTAATGATTTTTTTAATGTTTTTAATATAAAATATGTTTTTCATAACCATTTAAGGTAATCATATTATTTTACCCTATTTTTTCTATTCATAAGGATAAAATTAGAATAAGTTTTTAAAACTCAAGGGATATTTTTGAAATTTCTAAAAACAAATGGTTAAATTCAAAAGTTGTTAAAATTAAGAGATATAATTATGTAATTAAACCTAAAAAAATATCATGTGTGGGGTACTACAAAATGAAATTAAAAATTAAGATTTTTGTTAAATATAGACATAATTATATATTTCAACTATTGAATTAAAATAAAATTATAATTTTTCTTAAAAATAACGACACAGCTTAAATTAAAGGTACATTGAAACCTTGATAAAGTGACCATCGCACGTGAACCTCCCTCCACCCCTACAACTCAAGTTGGCCCACATGTTGTATAGGGTGTTTGGGAGTGGTGGGAACCACTCAGTTCTCACCACAAACTCAGTTATGAATAGTAAAAAGCTCTCACGTGCTATAGTAATAATAAAAAAAATTGCTACAGTGTAAACTCTCACATGCTACAGTAAAAGTGGTTCTCACCACTTGTTCCCACCATTTTTTCAAGCACCCAGGTAATTTATATAGAATGACATCTTTTAGCTGAGAGATCTAACTATGCCCCTAAAAGAAAAGATATTTCTTTTTTTGAATTATGGGTATATAAATTAAAATAGGGCATCTAATTTATAATATGGGCCATATCGTTCTTGATTTCATCTCTTGTCTTCCTTTAAAAAGTTAATGTAAAGCACATAATAGTGGTTTGGCTGTCCGTTGATTATTTTCTTTTGTTTCATTGTTCTTTTCTTTGCTAGAAATAAATAGGTCAAAGTCATTGAAACGTGGGGAAAAAAATATGGAGAATCATAGGTGAGATCTAAAATAGAATTTAGAAAAGATTATTATCAACAGAAATGAATTTTTTCTTGAACTTAATTAATGAATTTAAGGCAAAACCAACATCAAGTTTAAATTTAAAAAAAAAATTATTTATTTCTCGAAGATAAACAAGTAAGACTTCTATTTGAAAGATTTTTAACGGATCCTAACAATAAAACAATTAGAAAACAAGCTATTCGGATAAAAGAAATAAAAAAAAAAAAATCACTCACAGTTATAAATTATTAGATTAGATCTACATTATTAAATATACGTGATGGTTTAGTTCTCCTTATTCTAACATGATCTCATGTGTTATGAGAACGAAATAAAAATAAAAAATATTGAACAACTAATGGTTGTGGTTTAAAATTTTATGGTTTAAACTATAAGTTATAAACTGTATGGTTTGAACGGTTGTTTTAATCTAATGTTTAGAATGTAAATGTTTAAAGCCAGAACAAAATAGCATATCAAGTTTAAAACGAAAACTGGTATTTTAAAAATTATTATTTATGAAAAAAAAATAAAAATGATTTTTACTGTAGAAAATGGTTCAAACCATGTAAACGTAAGAGAGATAAAATTTGGATTTAAGGGTTTAGGCTTATTCAAAACTGCCTCTATAATTAAAGCTAGTCTTAATTATTATTCCATTAAACGTTAATTTTAACCGTTTTTATAGCTTAAATAATCTTAAATAGTTTTGAACCTAGGTATCAAACCACGTGTAAACCGCGTGTAAGTAACCATGTGAGTATCCCTCATCAGCATTTGACCTTTGTCAATTTCTCTTTCTAGTTTCCACCATACGAGTCACTATCTAAGTCGAATTCGGGCCCATTTGAACAGTTATATATTATTAAAGTGAAGTTTTGCAAATCTCAATGATACAAGAAGTTGGTTTCTCTTTCCTCTAAAAACAAAAACAAGGCAGTTCCTCAAACTTGGAGAGATCCAATGGAGAAACTGACGACTTTGCTCATCTCTTTCCTACTTATCTTCATAGTTTCACGTTCAGGGCTTCCTCTAACATTCTTCAAGCCACAACTCAAAAGCTCGTTAGATGATCAACCCAATTTTTGGTCCAAATCCGAGATTGACCATTTTAGTGAGATCCCTCACCACCCATTAGACCCACTTACACTTGAAGAAATCAAAAGGGTCCGAGCCATTCTCCTCTCATACCAACCTTTCTCATCCACTTTCCCTTCAATTCATTCATTGACTTTGGAAGAACCATGCAAATCTCAAGTCTTGGGCTGGAAAAATAGTGATCCCATTCCTCCGAGGAAGGCCTTTGTTATTGCTCTTCTCAATGGTCAATCCCACTTGGTTACTGTGGATTTGGGGTTGGACCGAGTCACCAGACATGAGATCAGCCGAAATTCTGGGTACCCAATGTTGACCCTAAATGACATTTCCAAGGCCTTGGAGGTAGCACGTTCATATCCTGAGTTGAAAGAGTCCACTGGGGCAAGAGGTGTTGCCTGGTCGGATGTGGCTTGTATCTCACCCTCGGTGGGTTGGTATGGGCCCAGCGAGGAAGGGAGGAGGATCATCAAGGTGCAATGCTTCTCAAGTGGAAACACGTCTAATTTCTACATGAGGCCCATCGAGGGCCTGATTTTGACAGTGGACCTCGATAAGAGAGAGGTGGTGAGATTTTCCGACACCGGTCGGGACATACCAGTCCCGAGGGCAACCAACACCGATTATCGCTACGCGGCCCAAGAGAAGCCTCCAGAGATGCGGCCTCTAAACCCTATTTCGATCGAGCAGCCCAATGGGCCGAGCTTCAGCGTTGAAGCCGGCCACATTGTGAAATGGGCCAATTGGGAGTTCCACCTTAAGGCTGACGCCCGAGCGGGCATGGTGATTTCACGGGCCATGGTTCGTGATTCGGAGACCGGGGAGCTGCGAAATGTGATGTACAAAGGGTTTGCTTCGGAGTTCTTTGTACCTTACATGGATCTAGATGAGGGTTGGTACTTTAAGACATACATGGATGTGGGTGAGTTTGGGCTTGGGGCTTTAGCCACATCACTTGTGCCCTTAAATGATTGTCCAAGGTACTCCTACTATATGGATGGGGTTTTTGTGGCCTGGGATGGTAAGCCCTATATTCAGCCCAACTTGATTTGTATCTTCGAAAGATATGCTGGTGATGTTAGCTGGCGACACTCAGAAACTCTTATCCCTGGTATTGAGGTACGCTTTTATGCACTAATCACTATATCGACTTTCTAAATTCACATATTCACTAGCTACGAGATTTCTCAAGTTTTCCTCAATAATTTTCAATATTGGTCGAAAAACCAATAAAACCAATAATGGTACTATTTACTATTATAAATCTACTTTTTAATCAAATTAAAATTTTGATTTGATTAAATATGCACATTTGTAAATGTTGAGTTACAATCCAACAGACTAAAGAAGCTAGAAGGAAGGTAACGCTTGTGGCTCGGATGGCCGCGTCAGTGGGAAACTACGACTACATTTTCGATTGGGAATTTCAAACAGATGGTTTGATTAAAGTCACGGTTAGTATTGCTTTACATTTATCCATAATTAATTTGATTAATGCTTCTCAAGACTTAATTGGCTTGAAATTAATATGTTAATAGTGAAATAGTAGTTTCGTTATATATAAAGGCGAAGCCACTCAAGGGTGGGAGGCCGCCCTGACTTTTTTTTAAAATAAATTTTATAAAACTTGTGTTTTTTCCTCTATAATACCTTATCTCTTTATTTGTTCCATCTCATTAGTTCAGTCACGTCCTCGAAATTTTTTTTCCTGCACAATACCTGATATTCCTTATAACAGGTTGGGCTCTCGGGTATGCTTATGGTAAAAGGGACTCATCATGAGAATGTATACACAATGCCAAACCAAGAAGAAATTAGTAGTACTCCTCTAGTGTCTGAAAACGTTATTGGTGTGGTTCATGATCACTTTGTTACATTTCACCTTGACATGGACATAGATGGACCAAATAACTCCTTTGCTAAGGTTAATTTGGTAAAGAAAGAGGCTTTGCCGGGTGAGTCACCAAGGAAGAGCTACCTGAAAGCTAAGAGACACATAGCCAAGACCGAAAATGATGCAAAGATTAAGCTCAGTCTCTACAATCCTTCGGAATTCCATGTGATCAATCCGTCTCAACGGTCTAGGTTGGGAAACCCTACAGGTTATAAAATTGTTCCTGGCAGCACTGCTGCTAGTTTGCTCGATGCATTAGACCCTCCACAAATAAGAAGTGCTTTCACAAACAACCAGGTGCTATTTTTTTGCCCTAATGATCATTATTATTTATAACATTTTACTTCTATAATATCACCTCATTGCCTTTAGATCATATTAGATGTTATAATTAATTTAACAAGGGTAAGATAGTCTTTTTATTTTTTTTATCATTCTATATAAATATTAGTTTGTGATGTATTTTATTATGCAATCTAATAAGAAGCCCTAGTTCTTGATTTCTCAAGCAGAAATTTAATATAAGAAGTGTTTTAATTTAATAAGGGTCCGATAGTCTTTTATTATTTTTTATCATTCTATATAAATATTAGTTTCTGATGTATTTTATTATGGAATCTAATAAAAAGCCCTAGTTCTTGATATCTCAAGCAGAAATTTAAGATAAGAAGTGTTTTCATCATAATTATAATCACCATCATAGTTTTATCATCATCAATATTATTAAATGTTCTCTCATTTAGTTTTACAGCGTTTTTTTTTTACTCTTAAAATTTGTTATGCATTCTTTGAAAGGGACAAAAGTGATGGGTTCATATATACATTTACATATGTATCTATATATATTGGTTTACACATAAATTTGTTATATGAATGTTGTACCATGTGATAGATGTGGGTGACTCCCTATAACCGGAGCGAGCAATGGGCTGGTGGGCTTTTGACGTGTCAAAGCAAGGGAGATGACACGCTTGCTGTCTGGTCTGAGAGGTAAAAATATTATTATAATTTCATTATAGCGTATTGAGAACGTAGTTCGAATTAAAATATTCTAATTAAAATTAATTTTGTTGTAATATTTTTTTATAAGATTTAAATTACAATCATATTTTAGGTTTAAATTTTTAGTTCGAACAATTATTCCTAAACAGATTATTAGTCTTTAGCTTGTCATATTTCCATCTGCAAACTTTCATTAATCTTGATATATAATTTTTTGCTCCCCCGTCATGATGATTGGGAACCGTCCGATTGAGAATCAGGACATTGTATTATGGTACACCATGGGATTCCATCACATACCCTGTCAAGAGGATTTTCCTATAATGCCCACGGTGACATCAAGCTTTGATCTCAAGCCAGTCAATTTCTTTGAACTCAATCCTATTTTAAGGATTGCACCTGCGTTTGAACACGACTTGCCTGTTTGCAAGCCGTGACAATAAGAACACATGGTAGTGCACTTGTAGGTTTTAATATGAGTAATTTTCGATTTTTTTTCTTTTGAAAAGAGCAATTAATGTTAGGGAGCCAATTCACTTGTATTAAGAGCCTATTTGGAATAGCTTTTTATAAGCTGCGCTTATAAGCATTTGTAGATCTGTTTGGATAGTTCTTTGCAATCAAATTATGACTTTTATAAGTACTTATAGGAGAATGCAAGCGAAAGGTACTTATGGGTAAAGCACTTGTGAAAAGTTTTTTATTTACATTTTTATTTTTTTTATTTAAGAATAATAAATTAAGAATTTTATCTTTAAATTACACTACTTTTTACACTAATAAGAGCTTTTTACTTAATTAACCAAACGGGTTTAAAAGCTCTTCTGAAATAATAAGCATTTGTTTATGGACCATCCAAACATTAATGATAAAGCTCTAGTTTATGCTTATTTTCTTTACTGCTTGAAAATAAAAATACAAGCTATCCCTGAGCCCTAAATGCAGTTTAGGACTACCTAATATGCAGCAATCAACTTATCACTGAGCATACCTAATCTCACTAACAGTGCATGCTTTGAACATACACATGATTAATCACTTTAAGATGAAAAAGTATAAAAAATATATTGTAGTTGAACAGATCCGATGGATTAAAATAAACAATCCTGCCGATAGTTTTTTTTTTTTTTTTTTAATTAAATACACACACACACACACACATATATATAACCTATCTAAGAAATTTCAATTTCTCATTGTAAAAAATCTTTTAAAACCACTAACGATATTTTGATCATTGTGATCCATATGCAAATTAACTCCGGCAATGTTTTGTAGACCAATTTACTATGTAAATATGTTACTGACTTCTTGTAATTTCAAAATTTGATAATATATTGAATATATAATTGTTCATATCTAAAAACTGGTTAGAACTGTGGAGGATTTTCCCAAAAAAATAAAAAATAAAAAAATCTGCTATTTGGTATGGATACTGTTAGTAACTAGGTGGTGCAATATTTAGGCCCAAAAGGCCCAGATGTAAAGCTAGTCCAACATATGCTTTAGTAGGGAAGTCGGTTAACTCAGGGTATTATGGTCGGTTATTACTGTGTATAGATAGGTACGTTTGTAACGGAATTAACGGATGACGTGAGAAAAATAGAATAGGAAGGTAGAACAGAAAGAAAAGAGAGGGAAAGGGTTGTTATCCTGTATAATCTCTTGTAATCCTTTTATTTCTAGAAATAAAAAAGGCTTCCTATGTCATTCTTGCAATCAAAAATTGTATCAGTAAGGATACTTGAAGTAATCGTCTTCTTGATTCTTGTTCTGCGTTTCTTCTATGGATACTATATATATATGAGCACGAAAGTAAAATGAGAAACTGCTGGATGATAATTCCATTAGTTGAAAGACTGCCGGAGTCTCAAATGAAGATTTCGGCAGCAAGGAAATAGCTGGAGACCTGGACATGCAATTGCAGCGGTATTTGGAGATGTTGTTGTTGTTGTTATTTTTTTTTTTAAATTAGGGTACAAGATTCAAATTTTATGAGGTATGGTCGTATCGATAGGCTATATTTGTAACAACAAAAGTTGCTTTTTTAAGAACCTCTTGTCATATTGTTATTATTATAAAAATTCAGTGTTGTTTTCAGCATTGAGTGACCCAAAATGCACAGGAATCAAGATGCTATACAAGCAATTGGGCAATAGTGGTTTTCCTGTGTATGATTTTTTTTTTTAAAAAAAACAAATAGGGATTTTTGCATTATAGTTTCCTAAAAAAAACAAATAGGGATTTTTGCATTATAGTTTCCTAAACTTTTTAATCTTTTATATTTAGGTCTCTATTTTAAGAAGTTGAACATAACTCTAAATCTATTAACAAGCAGGTCCTTATTTTAAAAATTTAGATATCTAAGTCCCCAATCTTTTAAGTTGTTAGCATCTTTAGTCTCTATCATGTTTTAATTTGTCAAATGCCATAAAAGATGTTAACATTTTGAGATTTTTGTTCCTTAGGTCAGAAAAATATATATATACACATGTATATTTAATAAAAAAGTCCTCAAAATCTCTCCTTTTTTGGAAGTATAATTTGTTATTGTTTATGTAAAATGCAAACATTTACTGATGACCTTTTTGTAAAAAAAATGTTTTCAGGACTTAAGAAACCATAAAGCCTCAAAATATTGTTATCTCATATGGCATTTAATAGAAAAAATGATGGGAACTAACAATGTTAACAAATTATGTTTTGGGGCTTTAATATCTACATTCTTAAAATAGGGACTAACAGTGACAATATAATAAGAGTTTGGAGACCTGAGTATTCAAAATCTTAAAATAAGGACCTAAACACTAACAACTAAGAGTTTGAAGACTTGAGCATCTAAATTCTTAAAATAAAAACCTATATACCAGAGGGTAAAAAGTTTGGGGACTTATAATGCAAATATCCCAAACAAATAATTTGTTCTACAAACCTAGGGGAGAGTAAAATAGTTGAAGACACTTTCGTTGCTAATTTAAACAAACAAGAAAACAAACAATGACAATTTCTTTTTGAAATTTTTTCTATTCTTCACTTTTAATCATTTCCTTCTTTGTCGACATTGTCCCTAATTTCAAAATTCGAGAGATTCCGTTTGTCTCTATGGTCTGAATGATCCAATTAGGTTTGGGATGAGCCAAAAAATTCTAAATAAAGAAGTGACACTAAAAATTAAATAGTAAATGATCTAGAGGGGAAAAGAAATTCTTGAATGCTACAAAATTTTTACATTTAATATATCTGTTATATATATATATATATATATATCGCATTAGGAAGTACAAAATTCTTAGCTTCTGTTTAGATTAACGTTGAAATCAAAAGTTTTAGTTGTGAGAGCTTTATATTGTTTATACTTGTAACTGATGGTTAGAATCGTTCTTTCAAACGACCTATTACAGAGGATACAAAACTAAGAGAGAAGATTGAAGCATGAAATCTTCTCTCTTTTTACGGAACCATTTCTGGGCTTTACGATGTAGCCTACTAGGAGAGATCCACGAGCTCATTTTTGTTTTTTAATCTCTTTTCAGAGAAAAAGTAGGTCCATTTCTTCATTGATACTGTAAAATGATACGAATCTGTTATTAAATCAAACGTGTTCTGATTCGTATCTTGGACAGACAAATAGATGCATGGCAGCCGTAGGATTTAGATCTGATTACATTTATTTTTATTTTTTTTTGAGCAGCCAGATCTGATTACATTTCATCAAAATATCAAATTGATACAATAAATTGATATATACATATATATATATATATATGTATGTTTCTTTTGGGGTCAACTTATCTTTATTGATCTGATAATGGCTTATGATGCATTTTATAATATGATCCGTGTAATAAAATTTTCCTTTTTTGTTTTAACAAAAAATTTCACGTGCGAACATCTTCGAATTCATAATTGAGATACTATAGTTGAACATTTAAAAAAAAAAAAAAGCTTAGCCTATCTATACTTTTGACCAAGTTTACCAAGTTTATTAATGTATATCATATAACGATATATATACTAGTACAAATGTTGCTAGATTAACATTGATTATTCCCATAAAAAAATTGACTATTGACTGCCAAAATTTCATACGCAAACTTGTGGCCTTAATAGTCGAGAAACTATGTACAATGATAATCGCGTAAAGCTTGAAGAAAGTTTCATAGTCAAACCAACTAGATGCACATAATCAAAGATGAAAATGTCGAGAAAGTTGTCGAAATTTTGATTTACAAATAATTTAGGCAAATAATGTAACACCCGTCATTTTTTATGTAACGGTTAATGATAGATATATAACGACGTTAAGTAATTTCTTTATGATATAATGTTATTGATAATTTTATTTTGAGTATGATGACAGGTGACGGTCACGTGGAACTGATGTGCTCAAGATTTTCATGTCAAAAATGATGATAAGTTTAAAGTATTTTTTTCTTAAAGAGTTTTCAACTTGCCATAAATTTATAATCTTTATAATACTCTAGAGTTATATGTGCCCTAAAGTTAAATTCTTGATGATGACATGAATGTTGTTGCATATTTTTTTATTTTTATAATATTAATGATGTCATGATAATTACATGTGTAGTATTTTTTTTATTATAATGGCATTAAGAAATTGGATAATATAAAGTATCTAAAGGAAAAAAAATGTAAAAATTAATATTTTTGGAGTTATGGAAGTATATATTATTCCTGTATATAAGTAATTATGTATTATAATTATATTATATTATATTATATATAACCTTTAATGTTTACTTTTTAACTTATTATATTATATTACGTTATTATATTATTTTACATTATAATATATTATATTAGAATATATATAACCGTACTTATTAATATTATTGCTATATTATAATGTATTATATTATATTAAGTTATATATTATATTATATTATATTATATTATATTATATATTAAGTTAATGCTAACATAAGAAACAAAAAAGAGAAAACGGCAGTTGTCGTGAAAGAAAAAAAAAAGAAAAAAAAGAAAAAGAAAAAGAAAAAAAAAAAAGAAAAAAAAGAGAAATTTAGTTAGATTAGGATTACACTTATTTAAAAAGAGAAAACCTAATTAGACTAGACTAACGGGTATATTTTATAGCTCATATATTCTCTTTTTAAATGATGCCTTAATAATTCACACTCCGGCAGAAAAATGTGTGCAGGAATTGCAATGGCTGAGAGGATGGTCATATATTCTCTTGCTATGCTTTTACACTCTTTTGATTGGCAAATGCCTTATGGGGAGAATAAGTTTGATCTTTCTAAGGAATTTAGGGTTGTTTTGAAAAAGAAGATACCTCTTATTCTCATCCCTACTCCAAGTTTCTCTAATTCAACACTTCATTATAAGCAAACTAGAATTAGTTCTCGCTAGCCCTCTGCTAATTATTATCAAATGAAGGATTCCCCATTATGTGCTTTTAAAATATTATAATACATCGTCTGCCAAAAAAAGGTAATTGATATGCGCAAATCAAGTATATAGTTGTTCTAATGTGCCTAACTCAGATCTTTTATCCAACACTCTCTAACCAACAAATTTTTTACACGTCATCTAAACAAAATAAAAGCTAACATAGGTTAATTGACAGTAAAACTCCCCCTCCCCTTCTCCTTGAAACCACAATGTTTCTCTTTTTTATAATGAGGAAAAAAAACCTTTTTTTTTTTTTTTTTCTGTAACCACGATTTCTTTCTCTCTCAATGCAAAGTCTGCCGGTATTGAATATACTTTTGTTATATTTTTGCGTCAAAATTCTACTTTTTTTAAATCTTGTAAATAGAACCAACACAGTTTTAAATATTGCTAAAATAGCTAGTGTGTAGCCATATCTTAATGGACTTTTAGCAAGTGAATTAATACTTTTCAAACACACAAGTCTATAGCGACGCAAAAATTGTGTTGTTAAATCATAGTTTTAGCAGAGCATAGTCCACGCATTGTTGTTAAAATATTTTTGCCACGACTTAGGTCCACGCTTCTACTATTTTGCATCTCAAAAGTTCAATTGTTTTTTTCTTTTGTATCGGAGGGGCCAATATATTTTACGTCTCGAAATTTATTCTTTTCCTCATTTAGTTCTGTCTTCTTCTTTATCTTCTTCTTTTTTTTTTCCAGCTCTCAAATTGTTCTTTTTTCTTTTTTGTATAATATATGATAATTAAGGGATCATATAATCCATCCAAAGACCTCAGGTCTAACGCAATCATGAAAAATGTCACGTACTATAAAACGGGACCATATATGATCTAAATCTCTAAAGACTAAATTTGGCGACCTCAAATTTACATAGTATTAATTCGATTTTTTGTTTTTTTGACCCTACCCAAAAATTCACCATTTTGTTTGAACTTTGAAGGCCCATAATATTTTTAGATTCAATTACCCCTTTTTTGAAGCATTTACGCCCAGCCACCTTCTATGGTGGGGATTAAATTATGCCATAGCTAAAATCTTTTACACCTAGTGCCACATTAAATGCCATATCTTGTAAAAGTTTTTTTTCACAATGACTAAAATACCTTAAAATAGTTAGGCTTTTTTTTTTTTTTTTCCACACTGTTTTTCTTTCAAACTGCTCATAATAAAAGTACATATTTAGAATTCTAACTCTAATATGATGATATAATTGTTGCATTTTCTATAAATATTTTTATAATGGTATAAACCAATCTAAGCGTTTTTCTACTCAAAGCTGGTAAAGACCCCACTTTTTTTCTACTTAAAGCTTCAACTATTACCGTACTACTGCTAGTTAAGGGCGTATCCTATAGATAATTCAACCACCTTCTAATAAAATAATAATGATTAGTGATGCAGAGAAACTTTTGGAATTAAGTAACCATTGATTGGACTGTCCTCTATGAAGGTGGGAAACTTGAGGATACAACAAAACAAACTTGTACATGTATCATTAAATAAACAATGCTGAAGTGTAGCAATGGTGTTGACTATTAAAAGTTTGTTTTGAAACCTAGTTGGAAATGGTTTTGTTATATTGATTTTTTTCTTAGAATTTAAACTGTTACAGTATTTTAAGTTTAAACTATTTTCTTTAAATAGGCTATAAAATAAAACAAGTTTCATACTATAAGGTTCATAAATAATGTTCAGTTTTTATTGGTGTGATGTTTAACACTGATAGTATTTTAAGCATTTTTCATCGATGAAAATATATTGTCACATTTTTGCGCATGGATAATAGAAGGAAATATATTTTTCTCCCAGTGTCTGCAAAATGTTTACAATGTTTAAACATATCTATAATGTGGATAAATATACAGGAATATCCAAAATATTTTTGAAAATATCCGTAAAAAGTTCAAAACGCTTAAAAAGTTTTCTTCTTTTGCACAAAAATCAATTTCGTAGTACATTTTGTTTTATAATCTTTGATAAATCGTAGCAACTTTTGGCAATGTCACTTGCTACTTTGAGGCTGTCATGCAGACACCCAAGAAAAAAAAGTGCATATCTTTGCAAGATATAAATGATAATAATAGTGGCGATGGCGATGGCGATGGTGATGGCGATGGTGGTGGTGGTGGTGGTTATCGTGATGTTGATGTTCATGAAATGACATCGATGATAATGGCAGTAGTGGCGGGGAAGATGATGATGATCATGACAACGACAACAATGATGGTGGAGTTGGTGGTGATCATAATAATAGTTGTGATGATGGGAATTAGGGAGAAGGGGAATTACAATAGCAAGTTAGAGCTCATTCATTGGAAAAGAAGATTTTACACATACTATAAAAGATGAAGAATATTATCATAGTTGTAAAGTAGTAAGCGATGATATTGGAGCAGTTGGAAAAGAAAACATATAAGAAGGTGTGATGTGGCTTAAATGAGTCAAGTTGATGAAAATTATGTTGCCTTGAGTTTTATTCTATGATAGTAGGAAAAGAACAAAATTAATATGGTTATAATCCTTCCTATAGTTCTTCAATAGGGTCTAGTTTAAACGTATAAAACCGATATAGTTTCTTTAACTATTTATGCATCGTCTGTCATAAATTAAAGTTGATATGTCATAATGTATATTTCAAGAATACTTATAAATTAGAAAAAGACCTAATAGTAAAAAAAGATCAACAAACATACATTTGGCGCATTGACAATATCTTAACAAATGTATTGTTTTAGATCAAAATCATAACCTACCTAATGCTTTCTAACTTGATAACAACTCCTTTTAGCATTAAAAACACTTCAATTTTGTATAGACTACTATGCTTGACATTTAATTTTTCACATAATTATTAGGGTTCTATAAATTTTTATTGGAATTTAAATTACTAAATAATTATAATGAAATCTAATTATATTATGCGATATAACGTTTATGTTCGACCAAGAGTGTATTCTTTTGTGATAGTTTAGTTAGTTAAGATTGATTGTTTTCACATTTTGTTAATAAATTAACAAAAAATAAATAAATTTCTCTTAAATTTCTTCTTTTTTTAGATAATATTTGCAACACCCCCTTACGAACGTCACAATAATCGTTACTTTCATCCTTGTTATTATTTTTTATAAGATAAACTATTTAAATTTAAACACAATTTGATAAACATATCCTAGGATCCATGTATACAATTTTTTTGTAAATATTTCAAATCCTTTTTTTTCATAGTTTATCAATGCCAAATTAATAAAACCATAATTCAAATAAAATTTCAAAACAAACTTTAAAATTTGTTTAAACAGTTTGGTAGGCCAAACTTCTACAAAATCAAAATAAACATAAAACAAGCATTTTTACTTAAAAGGGCAAAAATTTAAGCATTCAAAGAAATAAAAACATAGTTCAGAAAAAAAAAAAATTCTTTCCTGGCATTCTTCTGTTTCCAATCCATCGTTCATAGTCCACATGTCCGTTCTCGCCCTCCACCTATTCCATGGTCCTCTTACCTTTATCTGCAACATGATTATAAACTAAGTAAGCAAAAGCTTAGTAAGTACACTTTCCTATCTCACAACATAAAACATTTCATGAACAACTTTATGAAACATCATAATTATAATCATCATTAACATAATAGTGCACTTGGCACGGTTTCATATAGAACATATTTTTCATTATCATTATCCATATTAAAAACTTCATTCATTTTATTTTTGGGGGCCCAAGTGTTGCACCATAAATATCATCATCATAGGGGCGCCGTCATGATAAGAGAGGGGTAGCTAATTCCAAACAAAAGATGACAAGTCCAACCTTTGGGACATCATAAACATAAACATAAACATCGGGTATGCAACACTTAATTAAGTGATACATATATAAAGATATACGTTTAACATACCTCATTATTGAAACATTCGTTAAACTTTCTTGTTGTAACAAGAGTTTTCATGGGAAAACAACATGTAAAAACAAACTTAAAAATTATCATAAAACATGTTCTCAAAACTTTTTCATAAACTTTTATCATGTTGTAGGTGAAAATATACTTACTTGACTTGTTTACTTAAACCTCATCTTAGATGACGTCGTCATGGTCTCGATTTGCTCACTTCTTGGTGTGTTCATATTCTCATGAAAACAACGTGTAAAAACAAACTTAAAAATTATCATAAAACATGTTCTCAAAACTTTTTCATAAACTTTTATCATGTTACAGGTGAGAATGTACTTACTTGACTTGCTTACTTAAACCTCATCTTAGATGACGTCATCGTGGTCTCGATGTGCTCACTTCTTGGTGTGTTCATGTCATATATCCATATACAAATAAAAATAAATTTCATTCTTATGAAATCATCCAAAACCATATGACATTATTCATACTTCCATGTCAAGAATTACCAAAACACACATACACTTGTCTAACTTATAAATATTCACGCAAAAACTACAATACTAATACATGCCTGACCCTTATGTATTCATAATTTAATAACTTATAATTCACACACAATCAAAGCATGAGACTCTAGAGAGACAAAGCTAACATATAAATATAATATTATGATTTTTTGTTGGTCAAAAAAATTTCATTTGGTAACCAAAACAAATCACACACTTTGTAGCATAAAATCTGCCAACAATAGCTGGGCAGTAAACAATCTTATCTAACATTCATATAATAAAATATCTATTTTACAAAATAATTTCACAAAAATCGTGCATATAATAGACACCTAAAACTATAATATATCCAAAAATTAGCTTTAAATAAATGTTCAACAATTCAAAACATGCATTAGAATTCAAAGATAAAATAAACCTTAAACACATAAGGCAGTGAGCAACACATGTTCATCATAATCAAATACTTAAAACAAAATTTCTTTGACCCTAAAATTTTTATGACAACCTATAAACATCTCATACTATCATTGAACATCATCTTATCATGTAATAACATTAAAAAGCACAAAATCACAATTTATGAGTCTAGGGCATAATTCTTAAAAGTAGGCAGAATGACCTTTATTCACTTAAAAATTCATAATAATTTCATCTTAATACCAAATTAGTTAAAACTAGTGGCATTAGAAACAAGACTCAGAAACAAAGAATTTACATATTATACACATATTTTGACAATAATTTACATAAAGAAAAAGTCCTCAAAATTTAGTCTAAATTTCAGGTCCGTGTAAAACTACACAACTTTTAAGGTCAATTTTGAAAAATCATAACTATTTAATGAAAACTTTGATTCAAGCGATTCAAAAGCCAAAAGAAAGGTAAGATGTCTAGTATTTGAGAAAAATATAAGAAAAATATAAACAGAGCAATACAGAATCAAAAATTACTGAAATAAGACGGCTATCAGGTGAATGTATGAAAAGTAGGCTTGAGGAATCAAAAAAATTCAATTCGAATTTATAACCCAATAAAACCTCAATTAAAATTGTAAACACATAATTAGCATGATACTAATTGATAATAAAATATACCCATAAAGATCTACAAAACAAAATATGAAAATATATGATATCTCCAATCTAGGGTTTAATGAGAAGTTAATCAAAACAACCAAATCATGAACTCTTTTCAATCACCAATTGACATGAAATACATATAATAAATATGAACTCTTTTATATTGTTTTTAAATAGCGTTAAGACCAATTTGGTTATATATGGGTTCTAAAAAAAATCAAATGAGTATATTGAATTATTGCATCTTGAACTATTTATTTTTGCGTAATCCGTGTTGAACTTTTAATCTTGACAAATACACCATAAACTTTAAAAATTAGCAACTGACGTTCAATAGCAAACAAGCGTTAAAAAGCATGGATAGTATTGGTCATGAGATTTGTAGTGTTTTTTTTTTTTTTTTTTTTTTTTTTTTTTTTTATGTTTAGAGCTCGTAATTTTAAGAAAAAATTGAATCTCAACACATGAAAAAGAGTATTAAACATAAATTAAACATAATTGTTGGACCTCAATTGTCAATAATTTCAAAGTTCAGGGTATATTTTGTCAAAAATGAAAGTTTACGGTGCATTTTACAAATAGCGAATAGTTTATGATACAATAATATATTTTACTCGAATAAAGTTGAATACAGACTAGTTTTTTTAGTATTTAGTGGGCGTGAGAGTTAAAAGAAAAAAGAAAGAGTAAAGTGTGGGATGTTTGTGTGATGGACAAGAGACTTTCTTAATCCAAAAAAGGCACAGTATTAAGAGGCAAGTGTGGCTTAGAGTTGTTTCACATCACGTTCGTATTGTGTCTGATACGAACAGCCCTCTGTTGTCATATATAAAACCGCAGCCGATTGCTAGCTCTCCATTTAGATCAACCATTCTGAAGACAAACAATGCTTAAACATTTATGGCAATCATCTATATATTATAGATGTCCGTACATTCGGTGACATAAAAATGAAGCAATATAAATATATAGGAAAGGCGATACATTTAAAGCTAAAAGGTGGAAACATTATGGCTAATGAAGTGGCCACATTGAAATAGGTCATTCAAGACCTAATTATAAAGCTCTAGATTACATAATCTAGGTGTTGGAATGGCAAGTAGAGGTTCCAGTTTCTTCACTACAATCCCAAATTTGTCTGACATCTCAAGCTTTGTACCAAGGGGCAATTTCCATTCAAAAGAATGCAAAAAAGAAGCTAGCATATAAATTACCATTCTTTCAACCAAGGGAAGACCTGCACATACTCTTCTTCCGGATCGGAACGGAAGAAAATGGAAATTGTTTCCTGAGAAATCAAATTTGCTGGCAATATCATCATGATCATGATCAACATTCATGAACCTCTCGGGTCTGAATTCCAAAGGGTTTTCCCAATAACTGGGGTCTCTTTGTATAGACCTAATATTTAGAAATACTCTTGCATTTTTAGGCACCTTGTAACCACCAATAATGGTGGTTTGGCTCGGAAGACGAGGCACAAGAAAGGGCAATGGTGGGTGTAAACGAAGTGTCTCTTTAGTGACTGATTTTAGATAGACCAATTGGGACAAATGAGACTCTTCTACCGTGTTGTTTAGCCCCACAACTTGTGTTAATTCTTCGTGGACTTTATTCAGTTTTTCTGGATGCTTGAGAAGCTCTGCCATTGCCCATTCCATTGTTGTTGTGGTTGTGTCTGCTCCACCTATCACAATGTCCTATTGAACAAGAGAACAACAATACCATGTTGGGACTTTTTCTAGTAGGACACCACCGGTAGTGCATATTTTTAAATTATTAGATTTAATTAAAATCACTTTTTTTTTCATGTATCTGACTAGTAAAAGATAGATACTCGTCAGTAAATTATTTTTTCTGTTTGCCTAATATGTATATACAATAAGAAAATAAGATAACTACATGTACTAGAAGTGCCACTTTAGGGGAATTAATTAATGAATATACATAGGTTATTAATGGCTCTTAAACTTTAAGGCCTTTTTCATTTTTTTTTCTTAAATTTTAAAAATTATCACTTTGTTTCATAAAGTTTCATAACTCTTTATTTTGCCCCTAAATTTTAAAATTCACAACTTTGCACTCTAAACTTTCAAAACTCTTCACTTAACCTCTTAAACCTTAAAAATCATCATTTTGTCCTCTTGAACTTTCAAAGCTTTTTACTTTACCGATATACTTACTAATATCATTTTCATAGTATAAGAATGATAGTTAAGCAAGACATGATTCAAAATGAAACAGAGAATTTACGTTTCTGATCCACTAGAAAAAAAAAAAAAAAATACAACGGCGTTTATATAAGTCCATTATATTTCCTAATAATATATTTTTTTTCAAATTGTATAATTTCGAGCTCTAAAATTCGTAAGACTTTTAAGGCATTTTTAAACTGATTATGTACCAGATGAACCTGATGCATCACTTGAAAACCTTTTCCCTTCAATTACTTTATAAATACTAAATAATTTCCTTAAATCTTGTTAGAATTAACTTTCCTAATGACTCAAAATTAGACAAAGTTATTAACTAGATAGAAGGAAATATGTATGTATGTATGTATGCGTACCATGAGCAAGGCCTTAAGTTGGTCCATGCTAATTGACGTGGAATCATCTCCATGCTCATGAAGCCCCAGCAAAAAAGGCAAAAAGTCCTTTTGTTGATCACAAATATTCTTAGCTAATTCAGCCTTTGCATTCCTTGCCTGTTGAATGGCACAATCAAAAAACCTTTCCTACACACGAACAACCTTCTTTGCTTCCCTCTCTAGACCTTGTAAATCCAACCACGCAAGGGAAGGGAACAAGTCCGAAATGTTCGGCTTGCCAAGCAGCACCATGAGCTGCACTGCCGCCTTCCGGACTTTTGCTATGTCAGTGGCTCCGCCACCAGCTTTCTGATGCCCCGAGGTGCCGCACAACATGCTCGTAGTGGCGTTGATCACCGTTAGAAATGCCATGTTCCCAACGTCAATTGGGGTGTGGATTTTTTCATAGATTTGCTTGATAGACTTGTGAACTTCTTCTCTTCGTAGGCCGTACAAGTTGTCTAGGACGGTGTTGCTCAGCATCTCCCGCACGAAGACCTAACAATATTCAATTATGTGATAGGTAAATTATTGATTAATATTAAATAAATACTTATTAAAATCGGTTAATTAGTAACAGATTACCAAATCAATCAATAGTTGTTCTTAATTTTAAAAAACGCTATCAATCAGTACTTTGTATTTTTTTCTTTTTGAGTCATGTAGATTTCATATAAACCTTTTTTGTCTAATTTTGACGGACGCTTGTGATTTAATTGTTTTATTTAGTTAAGTTTAGGGTTGCTACAAATTAGAAATAAATAAATAAATATCACATAGCAAAAAAATAAAAATTTTAAAGGGCAAAAATTTTCAGAAGTCTTAAAATTTCAAGGTGTTTCATCTTTCTCTTTTCCATATAATAATAGCAAAAAATTGTACACTTGAGCATGGTTTGAATTTAAAAAATATGTACCTTGCGCAACTTCTTCCATTGTTGACCGTAGGGTGCAAAGGCTATATCATTTCCTCCATACGAAGCGACGAGAGCGGAGATGGTGCGGTCGTGGTTCGCGAACACGGTGTCATGGTCGCGAACCACTTCTTTCACAAGCGCTGGAGAACTAATCACTACGCAGAGCTTGCTTCCGAGCCAAAGCTTGTACAAGGGACCATAGACACTTGCCAATTTCGAAAATTCTTGGTGAAGCTCGGTCCCTAGGAAGGGAAGGTATCCGATGAGAGGCAAGCCGCGGGGCGCCGGAGGTAGTGGTGGCGTAGCTATGCCTAATTTCTTGGCAGTCCATCGCCGCCAGAGCAAGATCACCCCCAAAGCGGCAATGAAAGGAGTGAGCATTGCACCGGTGAGTTCGTGTTTGGAATGATAGTCTCTAATAGTATTAAACCTACCAGACCACATTAATGCACAAAAGACTATACTTGTCATGCTATAGCACTAGAAAAAATTGTTTGAGCCTTTGAATATGTGAGAATGTGGAAATTGTTCTCAGCTATATATATATAGAATTCTGATCTTCAAGCAAAAAGAAAAATGCAAGAAATATCTGATCGGTGGAATAATCACAGCCATAGGTTTTATCAACCAAAAAAATTAATTGCGATATGTTTTCAGTGAAAAAGACAACTGCGGCCTATTAATAATTGTACCAGGATGAGAAATATCACCATGCAAATGAGCTTATTTATCGTGTGTGAGAAGACACCTAGCATAAAGTGTTTTTTTATTTTTTTTTAATTTTGGTTGGAATTTGCATATTTTCACTTATGTTTGACAACACAATTAGAACTAAAAGTTGAAACGATTTTATTATAATACATGAGAGCTTATATTGAAATATATTTTTATTTTATACTATAACACTGAGAGCTTTATAATATAAGAATTTAAACGACATTTTTTTAATAACATTGTTAAATGCTCTCTAAAGAACCTAATGTAGAAAATACAATGACGTACACGATTAAAAATATATGTTCCAATTATGCTACTTCACCTATATGCTTAACACATGCAAGTCAAACTTTTCTCGGAAACGAAAGAAAGAAGTTGAGCTCTTCGAATGAAAAAGATAAAGAAAATCCTTTCTTTTTTACGCTATGATCTTTCTTCTCTTATGAAATTTCTAGTTTGATCGAGAGCGGTTGTTCTCTGTCTTTTCCATCCAGTGCCTGCACTGTGTCAGAAAATCTTCGTCTTCGATCTCTTTTCGCAATGCAGCAATGCAATAAATAAGTCTAACAGTTTCTCTCGGCATTCCATCGATTCTCTTTTAAAGCTTCAAAGCTAGAAGCGTAGTTCTAGAAGCAAAGCCAAGCTCTATCTCTGGTTCACAAGCCTGATGTTCTCAGCTTAGTTATTCTCATCAAGCCACTTACTTAGATGTCTAGCTTCCCAACACGTGGACAGTTCCTTTTCCCCCAGATCAATGAAGAAGGAAGAAGTCAGTTAATTGTCCCCCCTCCACCTCAAGCGCATCTCTGTATCAACTGAAAAACAAACCCATTATTTTTACATTTAGTACTTGTGAAGTCAACTTGGGATGACTTTTTGATACATCACCCAAAATGTTTTTCTAAATGTAGACGTTTATAACATAAGAAGGATTATTGTATCTACAAGAAGATCGGAATTTGACAGATTAACAAATTTACGGTTTCAAAAAACAAGGCTGATTTAAACAGAATTTAAAAAAACTTTTTTTTAACAATTTTAAATAAAATTTTAAAATATAAAATCGTGATGTTTCAAGAATCTAGATTTTTAATAAAAAATTAATTGTAATATGTTTTCAATGAAAAAGACAAATGCCCAGAAATAATTAAATTAGGATTGTCGCCAACGAAATGAGCTCATTTATTATTTGTGATATGACATGTACCATATAGTGTTTGTTTGTTTGTTTGTTTGTTTGTTCCTTTTCGAAGTTGCATATTCTCACTTCTTATTGAACCGACATTTTAGACATACAATGACGTGCACGATTATCTAAAAAACAAAAAAAAAAAACCATTATTTTTACATATCCCTTGAATTTTATATCAGTATTACAAGTACGTCTAAATATTTGAAATTCCTTTGTACATGTAGTTTAATTTTATATGTAAATTTGTGAAATCAATTTGCGATGATTTTTTGAGTTTTGGCTTTTTTATGTATTAGATTAGCAAGAACTTTTCTCTTCTTTCTTTTTTAATAAACTTTTCTCTTATTACAAACAATTCAGTATATGTGTTCGATTCTAATTTTTCAATACACCGTTCATTTATATGATGATTTTTTTTGGGGTATGTAAAAAAAAAAAAAAAAAACTGTTTTAGTATAATATATAATATAGTTTTTGACTGTTCCTTTAAACCATAATATTGTATATAATGCAGGATGTCTCTGATTTAATGTAGTGGCTAATATCTAATTAAGAAGTAAAATTCTTTTTCTATATCACTCCTTCAGTTTTTTTTTTTTTTCCCTACATCAGATGACTAAATTGTACTGTGTTTTTGTTTCAACGGTGGTTCAATGAGCTTAAACCCAGCTTTTGAGCTAAGTAAACATTTGGAGGCAAAAACACTCAAACTCAATCAGGAATATTGAACTCAAAAAAGAAGATGGATTCAAATTTCACCCCCTAATTTTTCTGAACTCAAGTTTTGAATCACATTTTTATAAAATTCTTTATATCTAAATACAGTTTCAGATTGTAGTCAATCCGTAACTCACAGTTCAAACTTTTTATTATAGTGTTTTTCTTATAAAAAATAGATTTTTGTTCAAGCTTCATGTTTATTAATGTTTGAACATGGTAATTATTTGTGAAAGTACTAGTTTGCGTTTCACAGCGACTCCGCAGATATACGTGTAAAGTTAATTGCCTCAGCAAATAACAAATGTTATCAAGCTCTCAAAAACAAAACAGAAGGCACTAGAAGCTCCCAGATCATGATATGTATTCATAAGAAAAAATCTGAGATATTTTAAGCGTTATATATTTTTGTAAAACAGGAAGAGGAGAAGAAGATGAAGTGAAAAACTCTCTGTGAATTCTTACATACATAAATCCTAAGTGGCATATCATTGCCGTTACAAACTAACCAACCCATGTATCACATGTCACTCAGCCTACAGACTTAATTTCCCAGCCAGTCTAGTATTGCCACATCAGACTAAATTTAATTAGCAGCCAATCGTCTCAACAAATCTCCACCTTTGGCCAAAATTAGATAGCTCTCAAGTTGTTCATTTCCCAAATGGCCCTGCTGGGCCAATCAGCTCCCAATGATCTTAACCACGTCCAAGGAGTGCTTGAACTTGGCTGCCGGCAGAGGCTTCATGAGCATGTATGCTGGATTTTACTCCGTTGGAATCTTCTGAATCTTTACTTGATTACTGGCTACAACCTCCCTGATGAAATGCAATCGAATATCTTTATGCTTAGTCCCTTCATGATACATCTGATTTTTGCTCAAATGTATAGCGCTTTGGTTATCACAGTTGATCTTCACAGACTCTCGCTTGAAACCCAATTCAAAGACTAAACCTTTCAACCAAAGGGCTTCTTTAACTGCCTCAGTTGCAGCAATGTACTGTGCCTCTGTAGAAGAAAGTGTTACCATAGGTTGTAAGTTGGCTTTCCAACTAATTGTATCGCCACCAATTTGAAAAATATAACCCGATGGAGACTTTCTGCTGTCAAAGTCCCCTGAATAGTCTAAGTCCACAAACCCTTCTAGCTCATCAGTTGAATTGCCTCTCCAAACGGTAATCCAACTCCCACTGCTCCCTGAAGGTATCTCAATACCCACTTAACACCTTTCTAATGCTCCTGCGCTGGCCTGGCTATAATTCTACTGATCACACTTGCCGCATGACTTAGATCAGGCCTTCTACATACCATGGAGTACATAATACTCCCTATAGTATTAGAATATGCTACACCTGCCATCAGCTTTGCGTCTTGATCATCCTTTGGGGACTGACTAATAGACGGTTTAAAATATTGGGCCAAAGTAAAAACAGTTTTAGCCTTATCCATTTTAAACTTGTCAAGAACTTTCTTTATGTACTTCCTTTGAGACAGAAACAAAGTTCCTGCATTTTTATCTCTCTCAATTTCCACTCCTAGCATGTGTTTAACAGATCCCAAATCCTTCATCTCAAGTTCTTCATGTAGCCGCTGCTTAATCAAACTTATTTCATTTTTATCTTTAGAAGCTAAAAGCATATCGTCTACATAAAGTAGTAAGTAGATGAATATACTTGACTTTGAGACTTTATAATAAACAGGGCTATGATAAAGGCTTCAAATGAACCCTGTTTTCTCGAAGAAGATGTCAAACTTTTATACCACTGTCTCGGAGACTGCTTTAGTCCATACAGTGATTTCTTGAGAAGACACACCTTGTTTTCCTGTCCTTTAGTTTCCAAACTTTCTGGCTGACACATGTAAATCCTCTCTTCCAATTCCTTATGAAGGAATGTAGTTTTGACATCTAACTGCTCTAGTTCAAGAACCTGATTTGCCACTATAGCCAATAACAATATGATGGTGCTGTATTATACTACAGGTGAGAATACTTCTATGTAATCTATACCCTCTCTCTGAGTGTACCCTTTGGCTGCTAACCTGGCCTTAAATCTTGGCTTCTGAACCCCTGGAATACCATCCTTCACTTTGAAGATCCACTTACTTTGAACCAGCTTTTGTCCCTTTGTTCTATCAACCAAATCCTAGGTATTATTTTTCTGTAAGGACTGTATTTCATCCTCCATAGCACTTAACCGTTTGTCAACATCACTACTTGAGACTTCTTGACTGTAAGTAGCAGGTTCCACTTGATTTACTCCTTCTACATTTGAAAGAGCATATGAGATCATCTCTGTAGAGACATACCTATATGGTGGCCTAATGATTCTCTTTTGTCTGTCTCTCACAAGATTATAAGTCTTGGAATCTTGCCGAGGTCTATTCTCACTTGGTTGCTAAACATCTTCATTGACTTGTTCTTCCTCCATCCGAGCCTCATTCTGAGCAGTAACATCTTCCTGCTCCACTTCAAGCTTGAACATGTAGTTGTCTGTTGTTGTATCAGTACCTGTCATTTGAAACTCCTTGATACCCTTATAGAAAATCCCATTGTTGAAAACTACATCCATGTTAAAGAAAGTCTTAGGATACCCTGCCTCAACACACCATAATTTGTAACCTTTTACACCTTCAGGATAGCCAAGAAAAACACATCTCTTGGCTCTTGTTTCCAACTTTCCCTGATTCACACGTGCATAGGCTATACACCCAAAAGCTCTCAGATTCTTATAGTTTGCAGGATGTGCAGACCACTTCTCTATTGGTGTCTTGAATTCAATAGCTGATGAAGGACATCTATTTATCAAATAGCTTGATGTCATTGCAGCTTCTGCCCAGCAATTGATAGCATACACCTAACTCTCTCCACAATGGTCTTATTCCTTATCTCAATTTGACCATTCTATTGAGGGGTTTTCCTCACAGTCAATTGTCTAGCAATGCCACATTGATTACAGTATTGATGAAAATCACTACAAAATTGCAATCCGTTGTCTATTCTAAGTCTTTTAACTTTCTTTTCCGTCTGAGCTTAAATGAGGACTTTCCACTTCTTGAAAGTTTCAAAGGCATCATTTTTATCCCTTAAAATGTACACCCAAAGCCTCCTTGAATAATCATCAATCATTTACAAGAAGTATCCGCCCCACAAATTAGAATGAATTTAATCAAGTGTGCCTTTTGATCTATGTATGCCAGTACCAAATTAAAGTCTATATGACTTACCAAATATGCAATGTTCACCAAAATCTAATTTGGTTACCTTATCTCCACCAAGAAGACCCTGTTTGGTCAATCATTGAGGCCTCTTTCACTGATGTGTCCTAATCTATTGTGCCACAAGATTGATTTAGACATCTTGCTCCCAATTACTGTAGTGGCTGATCCTGTTTCCATTTTTCCCTGAAGAACATACAATGCATGTCGCAAGCTTCTTTTCAAGATGACCATTGAGCCTTTAAGGACCTTTAGAACTCTACCTCGAGCCTTAACACTGCACCCTGCTGAATCCAACATCCCTAGAGAAATCAAATTTCTCTTCAAGTCTGGCATATGCCTGACTTTTTGCAGAACTTTAAATGCTCCCTCTGAAGTCTTCAATCTCATTGACCAAATTTCAACAACGGGACACTGCTGATTGTTGTCCAAAATTACTTGACCATCATTGACCTTCTGTATTAGAAAAACCAGGACTTATTAGGCCACATGTGAAAGAATCATCCTAAGTCCAGCACCCATTCATTTTCTTCCGATTTGTCAGTTACCATTAACACCTCAGCACTTGTATATCCATCATAAATGACTTCAACTTCTCTGATGTTCTTGATATGAGTTTCTTTCTTCTTTCTAGCCATTTATTTTTGAAATGCCCAGACTTGTGAAAAAAAAAAAAAACATTTATATGCTTTATTTTTTTGCAATTTCTTGAGTTTCTTGGAGTCCTTTTTGTCAATTTATGTTTAGTTACTAATCCATCTACGAAGTTGTCACTACTAGGATCAGTTTTCTTGTTCAATTCTTTTAACATAAGAGTATATTGTACCTCTTCTAGAGACAGGGTTTCTCGACCATAGAGCATCGTATCCTTGAAGTTCTTGTAAGAGTCTAGGAGTGACCTTAACAGGATTAAAGCTTGATCTTCATCCTCTATCTTAATGTCGATATTCTCAAGATCCAAAATGGCCTTGTTGAAGTCATCCAAATAGTCTTCAGTCGACTTCCCTAGTAGCATTCCAAAGGTGTAAAGCCTCTGTTTTAGAAAGAGGTGATTAGGTAGGGTTTCTATCATGTATAGACTTTCTAATTTTGCCTAGATCATTACTGCACTTTTCTTCTTAGATACTTCTTTCAAAATCCAATCTCTAAGGCACAAGATTAGGCACTGTGTCCCTTGGCGAGAAGATCCCTCTTTTCCTTCTTAAACATTGTACCTGGTCGATTGCTCTCTCCAAACAAGGTTTATTCTAGACTCTGTTGAACTAGCAACGCACTCATCTTCAACCTCCAGAGATTGAAGTCATTTATGCTTAAACATTTCTCAATGTCAAATTTAGCCTACCCATCTCAATCAAGAACGCAGGCTCTGATACCAGTTTATAAGAACAAAACCCCAAAATCTCAAGAATCAGACAAACACGCTAAGAACTTTGCCTAGAAGCAACAACACTCATAGAAAAGAGAGACACATAATTTATAGAGGTTTGATCTTAAAGATCTATGACCTCTTGAGAAAATCCCTACAACTATCCTTGGGCTTCACTATAATACAGAATTATACACACTTTTGCCTTACTTGGAATCTCTCATAGGATACAAAATAGAATAAGAAGAAGTGAAGAAGATGCAGTGAAAAACTCTTTCTAAATTCTCTCTTATAAATATAAATACTAAGTGGCATATCATTGTTGATACAAACTAATCAACCCATTTATTACATGTCATTCAACCTAACAGGCTTAATTCTTGAATTAGTCTAATATTGCCACATCAGACTAAATCTAATTAGTAGCCAATCGTGTTAACATTTTGTTTAGGTAATGTGTCATACTTTATTGGTTAGACAAAAAATTAATGGACAGAAGATGTAAATGCCACGTCTTTTTAAGCCGTCATTTAACTTTCTTAAACATTAATCTTACTTACTTAGTAAGAAAATACTGAAAATTTTTTCCCTTTTTAACATACTTTAAATTGTTGCAACGTCTGCTACAGCGTAAATATAAAACTTGGTTTAAGAAGCATTCAAAAACATACTTATAGACATACTTGCATACATTTTTAAAACTGTTGCGACTCTATTGCAACTGAAGTTGAGATGTAACTTAACACTTGACTTTAAAATCATTCAAAAAGGGTTCTTAAAATTTACTAAGAAATGTAAACTTAAATATAGCTTATTTATAATTGTTTAAAATATTTAGTAAACATATCTTTTAAAATGTTTTTTTCGAAATATTTCTTATAAAACATTTCCTTAAAAGTTGACTTTCTTAAAACTTTCAAAACACTATTTCAAATAGTGGAAAATTTTTTCTTTAACTAGTGGAAGACATCTTGTAGTAGTACCCAAATCCAACCTTCATATCTGTCTACCATAACACCAAGCTCTTCAACCAGTCTTACTGGTTTTTTATATGACTACTTTCAGCATGAAAGAACTTATAATGAGCTTTCATAGTAAGTTTAAATATAATCCCACAATATATTGAAACCATTCATTATAAAACTTTTCTCTAAAAAAAACTTTCTCATGAAGCGTTTATCATGGACAATTTTTATAAAACATTTCTTAAAGTTTTTCACAAAACATTCTTCGTAAAAATAATATTTAAAAGAAATGCAAGCAATAACATTATGCGTAATTTTATTTATGCTTTTTTATGAACATTTTATCTTCTTTCTTAACTTTCTTAAATTATGAGCCCAAGTGTATGTGCCAAACGTGCTTGGCCATCAAACATTGAGGCCATAACATAATTTTAGCATGACACTCCTCATGGGTCCGGAGGCTAGTACGATACTTTTTTATCTTAATATAAGGGTTTCGATTACCAATCTTGTAATTTTAGTGAGCATAATACATGATATAAATTAATATCTATAACATTTAACACAACAATTGCGAACATCTTGCAAATTATAACTTAAACTTTAAAACATTAAGCATTAAAAATGTAAATATACTTAAAACATAACAATTGCAAATACTTTGAAAGTCTTGATTTGATCTTTAAAACTTTATGCATAACAAATGCAAACATAAAGCATATTCGTAGCAGTGAAAATTATTTTCTTCACGCTATAGGTGAGGTTTGAAACTTGGACTTAGCTTTAGCATTCTCATTTTTTTCCTTTCGCTCCCATTAGTTGGCTTTGTGTCCTATTCAAATTACACTCTACTATTAGCTAAAATCCTTATTACTGACCTACTTGATCGGTAACAAAACTAAAACATTAGTCGTTCATTTCTTTCACTTAACTTTGTATTCTATCGATTTACCTTTCCTTTACTTAACTTGAATGTCCCTTAGTTAAATTTACCATCTCACTTGACAATTTCGTTACTTGACGTATTAGGAAACATTTTCTGTCTAAGGGCGTTTCGCTAATTCGAAGGCTCGGCTGCATTTTTGCAGCTTTCTTTGAAATTAACAATTTTACCCTCAACAAGTTTTTCCTAAGTTTCATAACTTTTCTAGAATTCCCATTCTTACTTTACTATTTTGTTACTTACAAGTTATAAAAAATTCCTGCTAAGGGACATTTTCCTAAATCGGTCGTTACGGGTCCGTTTTGGTCTTTTCACGAAAAATAACCATTTTGCCCTGACCGGTCTTAGAAAACTTTTGAAACCCATTTTAAATAGAACTTACGTTTCTTTACTTCTCTTAGCTTTAAGAAAACCAAACATTGGTTTCCTTCTCGTAAAAATTCATTTCATCAAAACTTTATGGTTTTAACCTGTAATATAAAAATCTTGACGATTACACCCTTAATGTTCTTCTTTTTTCTTTCCTTAGCAAAAATCTTTAGTCCTTTCAAACTTAACATCTATGGTTACTCACTGCTTAAAGCAGTGCAGAAAACCAACCTTTGTTAGTGAAATTCTATTTCACATGTTTTTACGACTTTTGCCCGAAGTACAAAATCTTCACTTTTTTGCCCCCGAGACCAAAAACGACCATTTTATACCAAAACATTTATTTTTTTTCAAGGATAAAAACTTAAAAAAGCTATTTTGTGAAATTCAAAAACATTTCGAGATATTTTTTTTTTATAAAATTTTGTGCTTAAAATCTCGTAAAATTTATAGCTTAAAATCGATATAGAATTCTTGCAAACTTTCTGTGATTTTCAACCATTTCGATAAGATCTATAACTTTCGTATTTTAACTTTATTCAGATTCTTTCATTTTAATGTCATTCTTGAAAAGGCAGAGCTCTTGCTCCGATCAAAATTTAAGCAAGATTTTTTCATGAAAGTTGTCTGGCTCGATATTTCCAATAAATCTTATGCTGAACTAATAAAACAATATGTCTCTAAGGGTCTCAAACACCTAAATCTTTTAACAATGTCCTCTAAACACTTTTACGACATCATTTTTGCATAACTTATTTTGGTAGGGTTTAATCTTACTTTAACCTTCTTAAACATATTTTTAGGCATTTATTAATACTCTAAATAATTATGCCATAATATTCATTTTACATGCCATGGTCCAGAACATTTTATCAAACACCTAAGTGCCTAAACTTTGTGTTATGATAAAGTTTGAAATAACTTTTCCTTTTAAACCCTAGTTTTCATCTTATCAATCTTATCACCACACATTAAAAACACTAAATAATCTTACCAGAGTGTTTATATAACATGACATAGTCCATAACTTATAACAAATAGTTAAAACATAAACTTTCAAGTCTTAGAGATTTACCCAAGTTTTACCAAGCTTTTTAATCCTCCTTTGCTAAACTCAAAACCTTGTTATGTCTTCTCCACAAAATCTATGACAAAACTCATCAAAACCCATCCAAAGTTTGAAGAAAATCACCAAAACCCATAGGAGAAAATTTGAGATTTTTAACTTCAAAAGTAGTCAAAACCCTTAAACTTGCTTTAGATCTTGATTGGAAGTTGTGTTTTTCAAAAAATTCTTCAGAAAGTACTACAGGGGCTACCGATTTTGCTAAGGAAGGAGAGAAATGAAGAATTTTGTTTACATTTTCCATGAAAAGGTTATTATATCTTGATCTTTTTGCCCCTTTGGTGAGTCACCATTTAGCATCATTATTAGTAAAAGTTAGCTTAATTTGGCAATGTATGATTTGGCCAGAACAAGGGGGTGGTGGCTTTTTCTCCACCCTTTAAGTGTCCCATTGGTAGGTCCTACAACTTTTTACACAGTGTAATTTTACACAGTATTGTATTTTTCTTATACTGTCGGTATATTTTCATATTGTCAATATTCTTTTTCATACTGTGTTTCATGGTCCATAACTTTCCGCATTATCCACACAGTAGGATTCCTATACTACTTGACTTTATCAGTATAATTCTTATGCTACATAACTTTATCACTGTAATCTTTATACTACATTGCTGTATGATTTTCATACTATGTATTTTTTATACTGTATTTATGTTTTAAAATTTGTTGCAACACATTCTACAATAATTAGGCTTTTCAGCTTATTTTCATTTCATTCCTTCCTTGTTTAAGACTATAACATGATTTTTAACATTGAAAATTTAATTTTATCTTTATGAAACTTTTTCGTTAAAATCACATTTAAACTATAATCTTTGTGATGCCAAAATTACTCCTTAAACTCTTAACAAATTTTGAGCATAAAACTTAGCTCATAAAATTTGTACTTAAATTACTTATCATAAATATTTAATTATTGCATATGTAATGTAGTAAAATTCTCAGGTGTCATAGAAGATCTGAGTTCGGCACATTACAGCGCCTATATCCTTTGATTGTGCATATTAATTACATGTCCTGATGGACTATATATCATATTATTTTAAAATACATAATAGGGAAACTCATTTGATAATATTTAACAAAGAAATAGCTAGAACTAATTCTAGCCTACTCATGATCATAAAGTGCAGGATTAAATAACCTTGGAGTAGGAATGGCAACAAGTGGTGTCTTTTTCTTCAAAACAATCCCAAATTTCTCTGAAAGATCTGGCTTATTCTCCCCATAAGGCAATTTCCAATCAAAAGAATGCAAAAGCGTAGCAAGAGAATACATGACCATCCTCTCAGCCATTGCAATTCCCGCACACATTCTTCTACCGGAGCCAAATGGGAAATACTTGAAGTCAGTTCCACTAAAATCCCAATTTTTATCTTTGTTGTCGATCAAGAATCTCTCTGGGTCAAACTTCAAAGGGTTTTCCCAGTTAGAAGAGTCTCTATGAATAGCCCAAACATTTATGAAAACCTAAGAAGAAAATTACATGTCATGCCACACTTTTAAAAAATACGTTTATTCATGCCAAACTTTTTTTAAAAAAAAAGTTGCGTCGCACTTAAATATATATGTTTTATTTATAAACATATATGTTGTATTTATAAACAGATGATGTTTATGATAATTTTTCAAACCTGAGAGCCTTTTGGGATTGTGTAGCCTCCAATAACACAAGTCTCACTTGGGCAATGAGGGACTAACAATGGTAATGTTGGGTGAAGCCTAAGAGTTTCTTGCATCACCGCTTGTAAGTACGGGAGTTTGTGAATGTGAGATTCTTCTACTATGTTGTCTCTGCCAACTACAGCTTCTAATTCTTGTTGGGCTTTGTTCATAACTTGTGGTTGGTTCATGATTTCAGCCATGGCAAACTCAATTGCATTGGAGGATGTATCTGTCCCACCCACTACCATATCCTGTAATTCACATATTGATTTCAATTTTAAATTCAGGATCAGTTTCAAGGCCAAAGGAACAAAAAATATATATTTAAGGACTAATCCATCTAAAAACAGGCTAACAAAATCATCACAATGTAATAGTTCAAGGACTATTGATACAGTGAAATTGAAAAATAAGACTTTTTTCGCTTAAACCTACCGGAAGATTCGAAAACCCACCTAAAGAGAATCCCTCATAGGGAAAAAAAACCCTCAAAATGGAGAGAAGACACTCAAAGTTGTATTCAGTTTTTAATATTCTAGTTCTTTTACAATTAGTTAAGGAGAGTATTTATAACCCTCTTACAAAATGATAATAAGTACCTACTACAAAAAATGATATAAATGACAAAAAACTAATAACAATATAAAGCTAAAATGTAAAAACAAATATAATGGTTATACTCCCTATAGCACCAACTAATCCCATGATTTTTTGTCCCCGTGAAGAAATTGCTATGGATATCAAATGTTTACCATAGTTTGAAACCAAAAAATATTAACAAGTATGTTGCTACACTCGTTAGAAAAACAGGTTGTACCATGGTGCAGGGAGTTTATTTCGCGACACTGCTGGTTCTCAAGTTTATGGTTCCATTTAACAATTTCAACTTTTGAAGTTCATCAGTGATTATATCAAAGTTTGTGAGCAATCGTATATCATTTAAGGTTCGCAACTACATCGTTTGACTTCGCGATTTTAAGGTTGAAATTCGCAAAATAATTTTATCAAGTATGTAAGTGATCGTACTCCTGCTTTTGGTGTTGGGAATTCTTTTTTGCAACACGGTAAAAATTTTCAAAAAGTAGGACGTGGTAAATAACAAACAAATAAAGAAAAGAAAAGAATACTCACCGTGAGTAGAGCTTTAACATGGCTCATGGTCAAAGGAGTCTTGGAATCTCCTTCATCTTTCAATCTTAACAGAAACTGCAAGAAGTCCTTGCTCTCGTTCCCACCCTCTTTCTCAATCTTCATCCGTTGACTAATCACCTTCTCAAATATTTGGTCTAACCTCCAGCCCAGCCCATCCATTTGCCTCCTCATCCCTTGCAGATCAAACCGGGCCAGGCTCGGAAAGAAATCAGAAATATTGGGCTTCCCTAAAAGCTCGGTCATCTCAGAGACCACCTCTCTGAATTCCAAGCCCAAACTAGCCCTCTCCTCTCCATCCACCGTGCCACCCCACAACATATTAGTAATCACATTGAGTATTGTCAAGAACATTTGCTCACCCACGTCGACAGGTAACCCGACCTGACCGTATAATTTGCCCACAGTTCGTCGTACCTCCCGGCGGCGGCGGGAATAAACAGAGTCCAATGTTGCATTGCTAAGCATCTTGAGCACACATACTTTCCGTAACATGCGCCACTCAGGCCCATATGGGGTCCACACTATATCAGGCCCACCGTACGTGGGGTTTCGGACCGTGCTGGGTGGGTTCCGGTTGGCAAAAATGACGTCGTTGTCTTTGAGGACTTCGCAGGCCGAAGCCGGGGAGGTCACTACGATACCAAGCCTGTTTCCGAGTTTGAGCTTGAGAATTGGGCCATAGGTTTGGGCCAAGCCCGCAAAGTAGGAGTGTAGTTCTGGGTCGAGGGAGAGGAGGTTGCCCACCAAGGGGAGGGCCATTGGGCCTGGCGGTAATGGTGAGATCCTGGGCTTCTTGGGTTTGATCCATGCGTACCCAATGAGGGCAAAGGTCACAAAGAGAGTGAGAAACATGCTTGTGAAGTCATAGTTCTCGTTCAAAGTGGCTATCATGGCACAATAAGATTGAAGAGATATTTGTGCGTTGACCTGTTATGAAATAAGAAAATGGATATAAGGAGTTGGGAGAGAGTTGGCATGAAGTTGTGGGAAAATGCTTGATGGGTTTTGAAGGAAGCTAAACAGAATCATCATATAAGGAATATAGCCTAATATAAAGACAAAACTCATCTCTACTCTGGGTAGTTTTTTTTGTCCAAGGAATCTTTCAATTTGATATATCAATGTTGGTTCTTCGCCCGCTAATTAATATCTTATAGAGAATCGTTAATAACGAGGACTTTCTCTTTAGATGTATGTGCTTTGTCTCATTTGCCTGAGGAGTCTTGTCTTTTGCATCAATAATCAGACGATAAGTCTCCAATAGGCATATACCCTTGTCACCACCTTAAGCAATTTTTTAAGGGAAAACTTTTCAATCATTTCAAAAACAAATTAATCATGACGTTAAGTTTCACCGTCTTTTGATTTTTTTTTAATAAACAAATATATAGTGTATACAAATCACTCCATCACACGTCTTAAAATTAATGTCGTTCACCTTGAATTAGCTTCTCGGAAATAAAACTAGTAAAATAACAAAAAAATTTCTGAAATAAATTATATTTATTTAATATATTCGTTACTTAGCCAGCTATCTGTTGTTTTTTCTCATAATTGAAAACACAAGAAACGAAAATTAAAACAGAGAAAAATCATCCATAGAGACATTCCCTTGTGTATGGTACTTGATGGCGAGCATTAATGATATCTTTATAGGCAAACTATACTCAGGTATGCAGAAGAGAAATTTCTCAGTTGATCACGAGTATTCTGAAAATAAGAAGCTCCATGTATACAAACCACATAGATACAGCATATATTGTGCAAAAAATTCTGATATTGCAAGAGCAAACACTTTACCACAATATTTTGAATTCTCATCAGTCAAATCTTCATTACATTCTGTCAATTTCATTTCATTTTATTTAATAGTGGAATGATTCTATATGCTAGGTTCTACTCGTAAAGTGCTGGATTAGACAACCTTGGAGTAGGAATGGCAACAAGAGGAATCTTCTTTTTAAGAACAATCCCAAATTTCTCCGTAAGATCCATCTTCTCCCCTCGAGGCAATTTCCAATCAAAAGAATGAAAAAGCGTAGCGAGGGAGTACAGGACCATCCTCTCAGCCATTGCAATTCCGGCACATATTCTTCTGCCGGATCCAAATGGGAGATAGTCAAAGTGACTTCCGCTAAAGTCCCACTTGTTGCTCTCATAGAACCTCTCCGGATCAAACTTCAAAGGGTTTTCCCATATGGAAGGGTCTCTTTGTGTAGCCCAAACGTTGATGAAAACCCGAGAGCCTTTCGGGATGGTGTAGCCCCCGACGGTGCAAGTTTCGCTCGGGCAGTGAGGGACTAACATGGGCAGGGCTGGGTGCAGCCTCAGAGTTTCCTTCATCACAGCCTTTAAGTATGGGAGTTTGTAAATGTGGGACTCTTCTACTATGTTGTCGTTGCCAACCACGGCGTCTAGTTCTTGCTGTACCCTGTTCATGATTTCCGGTTGGTTCATGATTTCAGCCATGGCGAACTCGGTTGTGTTTGAGGATGTGTCACTTCCACCAACTACCATATCCTATTCAAGTATTGAAAAACGTTGTTTAAATCCACCAATTCATGCATGTCTCTACTAACATTTTAACAACACTGCTTTTCCATAAAAAAGTGAAGACATTCAAGGTAATTTTTTTGGTTAACAGCTCACAATTTCAATTGGTAAGAAAATAAAAGAAAACACACACAGAAATGCGAATTGTATAGTTTTCACCCACATTGCCTCCTCACATGTCTATTATTATTTCAAATTAACATAATGAAAGAACAACGATCATTAGACATGAAAACAATCCAACCTGTTTCACCCGGAAACAATGCTATATTGAACACACTATTTGCAGTACTAATTCCAACAAGCAAGATATGTATACTTATACACAAAAAGAAAAAGAAATCCTAAAGAAAAATTAATTAAAATAATTCAAAAAGGGTAAAAATAACATATCAGAAACTTTTTACTTCTACTTTTACCTTGTTTTAAGATTTCCGTAATAATGCATGAAAAAAAAAAATCTAATACGACATAATTTTTAATCATCACATCCATTTTTTTAGCCGTCATATATTGTTGTCATATGAGAAAAATAAGTATATCAGCTAGGCCGGGAATTTTTACACATCTACCGCAAAATTTTCCATGTAACTTCAAAACTAACTTACCCCAACTATCACGTAAACTAGCATTAACATCCTTAAGTTTATGGCATTTTGGTAAACAAAGAAAAAAAAAAAACCAAAAAACAGGATTTAAATTATGATTGAAAACAAATCGTGACACTAATAATAGATTAGGAAGCACTAAAAGCATACCATCAACAAGGCCTGGACGTGGACCATGGTCAAAGGCGGCTTAGAATCCTCCTCATCTTTCAACTCCAACAAGAACTGCAAAAAATCCTTACTCTTCGACTCTTCTCCACCACCTTTCTTCTCTTTCTCCGTCTTCAAACTCCGTTGACTTATCATCTTATCAAAAATCTCATCGAACTTTCGGGCCAGCCTCGTCATCTGCCTCTTCACACCTGAGAAAATTACACGTCATGCCACACTTTTAAAAAGTTATTTAACTCTTAAAACATATTAAAATCCTCCCTTCGCACCTTGCAAGTCAAATCGGGCCAGGGCCGGATAAAAGTCCGACAAATTGGGCTTTCCCAACAGCTCCGTCATCTCCGAAATTGCCTTCCGAAACTCCGAGCCCAAAGTCTGTCTCTCCTGGGCCCCTTCCACGGTCCCACCCCACAACATGCTCGTTATGACGTTGAGAGTCGTCAAGAAATTCTGTTCACCCACGTTAACCTTCGACCCGACCCGACTGTATAAATACGACACCGTTTTCCTGACCTCCCGTCGCCGGAGTCCGTACACCGAGTCGAGCGTGTTGTTGCTCAGCATCTTCAGAACGCAGACCTTCCTCAGCATCCGCCACTCGGGGCCATACGGAGTCCAAACGACGTCGTGGCCGCCGTGGGTGGCGACCCGACCAGCGACCGGGACGTCGCGGTTTGCGAAAACGACGTCGTTTTCTCTGAGGACCTCGCGGGCCAAGGAAGGGGAGGTGATTACGACGCCGAGCTTGTTGCCGAGGTGGAGCTTGAATATTGGGCCGTAGGTCTGGGCCAGGGAGGCGAAGTGGGAGTGGAGCTCCGGGTCCAGATCCAGCAGGTTGCCCAATAGTGGAAGGGCCCGTGGGCCCGGCGGGAGCCGGAGCTTGTGGCCTCGGGATTTAGAAACGGAGACGAGCTTGAAGAAGAGGAAGAGGAATAGAAGGGCGGAGAGAGCGTAAAAGTAAAACGCGGGAGAGAAGGTGTCGTTTTGCTTCCATGATGAAGAAACGACGGTGGTTATGAGGTTTTGTAATGGCGTGGGTGCGGTTTCGGATTCCATAATGGTAATGAGAAAAGATGGAAGGATTTGGTTTTTGTGAGAAAGAAGTAGGCAACAGGTTGGAGTTCTTAATAACCTGTCGTATTATTTTAAGTTTCAAGTTTCAACCGTTGGGTTGCCACCAATAATATTTAAAAATGGAATAAAATAATATTATTGCCTGGCTGTACTTCTCTGCCATGTGTTATCTATCTTGTAGACTCTGGACTACATAAACGAAAGATTATTATAGTGAGCCTGTTGTCGTCTAGCTTTGCTTAGCATCTTCAATGGCGCTCATATTCTTGGTGAAGTACATTAACGTGTCAATTCATGCGTAGGTTTCAAACCATAAACTAAGCTTAAATAGGGTGAAATAGTAAGTAAGACAGTTTTAACGGCTTAAATACTTAAAATTGAAATTTTGTCTCTTCTTCATACAATTTTAAACTATTTTCTATAATAAAACTATTATCATTTTTATTTTTTCTTATAAATTATAGTTTTTTATAGTAAATTTTTGCTTTGTATCGTAAAACAAAAAATATGTGATAAATTACTGCTTTAAATCATAGTCTAAAAGTATTATATGATAACTTTATATTGTAAATTTTTTTTTATTTTATATCGTAGTATGTGAGATTTTTATGCTCCTGATGATTGAGATTGTGTGGTTGAAACCATAGCCCACAATACCCTAAGAATATTATTTTCAAGTGAACTTTTTGTAACACCCTGAAAATTTATTAAGTGGTTTTAGTATGTAAAATGATGGGTTAGTGTATCAAATTATAATTTGAGCCTAATCTAAATATTTTGTAATGATGTCTTGATAAATTCGATTTTTAAATCAATTTGATCATTTTAATTTGTTATTTTGAATTTTTGAAACAAAATTATTTGTTGAATACCAAATACATCTCGTTTGAAAATTGTGTATCACACATAGCTTTTTGAAGTTGGTTTTTCTCTCCTCTATTTAAACTATGTCTCTCTCTCCTCTTCTCTCACTCTCTCCCATGCTTTCTCTCTCTCTTTCTCTCTCTCTCTCTCGTCTCACTCTCCCTGCCTCTTTTTCTCTCTCTTCTTTTCTTAAATTTTTAAATCAAAAATCAAGCCAAGCTTCGGTTTTCACTGGATTGAAGGCTCAAGAACGTGATTTAACAACCATAAGCACGATTCAAGGATTGAATCAATGTTAGTTTTCAAAATTCTAAAACTTTTTCAATTTTTCAACTTCTCTTGTGATTTAAAATTTAAGTTCATTTAAGCTTAAAAAACCTCTAATCTAAGTTAAAGAAACTTAAAATAACTAGAATCTAAACTTACTTTGAAGAAAAAAGGATTTAAATCAAGATTTTTTATTTTTCTCTATTTTTCTCTATTTTTGGATTTATTCAAAATTTTTGTACAAATCTTGTTTAAAATAGTTCAAAAGTGTTTTATAATGTTTTTCTATCGTCTATAGATGTTTTCTATGCCTGAGAATTGAGAAAAACATGTTGAAATGAAGATTTGGGCTCAGGAGGCTAAGACCCGTGCTTAAAAAATTCTAGAATTTTTCAGTTTGGTAGGCCAAACTTCGTGTTCAGTAAGCCAAATTCACGAGTTCGACAGGCCGGATTCATACGACCGGCAGGCCAAACTTGAAAAAGTTCGGCCGACCGAACTTGGTTTTTTGGCAGGCCGAATTACACAATTCGGCCAGCCGAACCAGGGTGACCGACAGGCCAACCAGACATGGTGAAATTTTGTTATTTTTCACCCATTCTTTTGAACCCCGAAAGAGATTTTAAGCCTCCAATATGATTTTATGGGCTTAAATGGCACACTAGGATATCATGAAGTAGATTAGTAGCATAGAATATTACAAGCTAGAAATTGATGAGCTTAGTTTATGTTTAAGGTTGTTCGTGGTTCCGTGGAGTTAACGTATAGCAAAGCAGGACTGTGGTGCTAAGTCATAATACAGGATGTTTAGGTAGGACTTTTACCCCTATTTCTTGGTAACCTCATCTTTAAAGGATTTTGATCTCAAAAAGAATTCTACCAAAATGTTTTCATTAAATGACATAACGTTTTAAATGTTTTCAAAAGGGGGCTTTTGGCCATACTATGATTTCTTTTGAAATGATCTTTTATAAAATGATTTCTTTAAAACGAATTCCAAGGAATGGTTTAGATGAACCTCTTAGCAAGTTTTCATTAATTGTCAGAGGATACATGTTCATAATGAATCGAATAATGAATGTAATTAAGAACACTTGGAAAGTAGGTTTTAAATAATAATAATGGAGATATATATATATATATATATATGTGGGCATGATGTTATATCAGAGATTAGGTCGTATAGTGCACGATCTTAGAAGCAGGTCCCGAAACCCAGCTGGGCCACTTCGGTGGTGATTATCATGATTTGCCCAGAAAAGAATGTAAAGGTACATTCTGGATGAACATTTTGTTAAAACTTGTTTAAATAAATTTATTCAATTATTTGTTCATTTAATTAATTAATTATTTATTTATTTATTTGTTTATTTATTAAACTTTGTTCCATTCATTTCTTAATAAGGTGAATTTCGTATTTAAATTAATTATCCGCTTTTAAACCTTAGTCCTACTGAGTTTTTTGCTCACTTTTTACTTGTTTTCAAATCTTTTTCCCTCTAGGTGAAATCTAGCTTAGGACCGATGGAGAGTCTACTGCCCAGACTTGCGAGCAATAGAGGATCTTAAGTAAGTTAGTAGCTATAATAGCTCGAGGCATGTATTATTTAAATTTTATTTCTCATGTTGGACTGTGACTGTAATAATTTATTGTCGATACTATATGTATGTACATGTTGTGGGCTAATGGGACCCAACACGTACCCTCCTTGCCTTCTTTAATGTTTTATTTCATTTTATTTCTATCTTATTTGTTAAATTATTATAAATGTTTGTTTAAAAAAGGTTTTAAATTATCACGTTTTTCATAATTAATTAAATTCTTAAACTTATATTTTTATTTAAATTTCTACTTAATTAACTTAATCAGCTTACTACGTTACCTCCTGTACTCCGAGGCGTGACACTTTTTGTCGCTTAGCTATTGCTCCTTCTCATTTTGAAACTTGATAGGTGGTTTGGAGCCAATAGCACCGCAAATATTTTTGGACGTTATTATATTATATACCATTGGTGCTCCATGCTTGGGGTGTTCTAAGATGCCACAAATGATAACGTCCACAGACCAACAATTTAATTTTTTTTCCCTCTTAACGTATATTTCAAAAATCATACACTAACTACATTTTGTCATACAATATCAAAATCGTATAATATATATACATATATATGTGTGTGTGTGTGTATGCATACATACATACATATATGATATTGTTTTCTTTAGGGACTAGCCCTACAATCAAAGGCTAAATTGTCCAACCATGAATCATCCAATAGGGGGGCAGAAGGGTCTAACACAATAGGCCACTCAGAGTTAACATCTATTTCATCAAAGATTATAGGCTTACATTTTCCACCTCTACTTTGGCATATTCCCTACAACGACAGATTGCAATGGACAAACACCAAATCCTTCAACTTCTCGATTTCAGCTCTATTAAGATTCTTGCCTTGAATGCTCTCAAAGGTAGTCCAATGCCATCTGCACCAATGTGAATTGCAAGGTTGGCTCAATATCCTTATTGTAGCTCTTTGAAGTGTGGGGATTTCTTAACCATATCCAGCCCACAAATCACCTAAGAATGAATGGGTGACGAAAAATAGGTTTATCAATCTCATGTTGTACATAAAGAACAAGAAAGAAATGTTTAGTTGCTGTTGGAAATTAAAGCAATAAGCAACAAGAAATAGAGAGAAAAATATACATAAGATTTTACATGAAAAAACCCTAATAAAGGGTAAAAAACCTCTGGCGGAGAAGAAGCAATCCACTAACACAAAATGGATATTACAACGGTGTTTAGAGCGCTCAAATACAAAAATTTACTCACTCAATCACTCAAAAACTCACAAGATTGAGTTCTATGTATCACTCTCAATACTATGATATCTATGATATTTTATGACTACTGTAAACTATGGAGAATATGACATATATATATATATGAGGACTCAAACCTAGCCCAAAATAACCAAAAAATGTGTAAAAACGTGGAATATATGTTCATGCTGAATCAAAGGGCCGCGGTGCTCATGCACCGAATTGTAGTGCCACAGGGTTGCTTTCAAGCACCGTAGCGCTAGTTCCCTAAATCGTAGAGCCGTGGTGCTGCCTTTTTGCCAAAGGATTTTGGGTCACATAATAACGATATCCACCTTGACACAAAATTCACTATAAAAAACTCCAATATGTGATTAATCAAATTCTCCATCTCTTCCACAAAGCCCCAACGGGCAATTAACAAACACAAGCATGAACTCTAACCAAGTTCAAGCAATGCTTAAACTTAGCTGTAGGTAATGACTTAGTCATCATATCGACAGGATTATCATGCGTACTGATTTTGCTCACAACGATATCACCACGAGCAACAATATCACAAACAAAGTGATAACGAACGTCAATGTGCTTCGTCTTCTCATGAAACATTTGATCTTTAGTGAGAAAAATAGCACTCTGACTATCACACATCACCATAGTAGTCTTCAAATCTTCACTGAGTTCTCCAAATAGGCCTTTTAACCAAATAGCTTCTTTGAAAGCCTCCGTAATAGCCATATATTCAACTTCAATAGTAGACAAAGCAACAGTAGCCTGCAAGATAGCCTTCCAACTGATAGCACAACCACCAACTGTAAACACATACCCAGTAAGCGACCTCCTATTATCCAAGTCTCCAACAAAATCAGACTCAACGTATCCCCCAACACCATCTCTAGTCCTCCCAAAGTGCAAATAAATATCAGTAGTACCACTCAAGTATATGAGAATCCATTACACCGCTTTCCAGTGCTCTTTACCTGGATTAGCCATGTATCTACTAACTGCACTAACTGCATATGATAAATCTAGACGAGAACATACCATAGCATACATGAGAGAACTGACTGCACTAGAGTACGAAACACGTGACATGTACTCAATCTCATAGTTTGACTGTGGAGCTAACATAACTGAAAGTCTGAAATGTGCTGCTAATGGAGTGCTCACTGGTTTTGCTTTTTACATGTTAAACCTGTGTAAAACTTTTTCGATGTATCCTTTATGACTTAGATATAGTTTATGTGCCTTTCTATTTCTCAAAATCTTCATGTCGAGAATCTTCTTGGCAGCCCCCAAGTCCTTCATCTCAAACTCTCTACTAAGTTGAGCTTTTAACTTCTTAATCTCTCCTTTATCCTTAGCAGCAATCAACATATCATCAACATATAAGAGCAAATAAACAAAAGACCCATCATCACCATTCTTAAAGTAGACACAACTATCATAGCTACTCCTCTTAAACTCATGAGCGGTCATAAATGAGTCAAATCTCTTATACCACTACCTAGGAGACTGTTTCAAAGCATAAAGAGACTTTTTCAATGAGCAAACATAGTCTTCTTTACCTGTAACAATGAAACACTCAGGTTACTACATGTAGATGTCTCCCTTGAGCGCTCGATGCAAAAATACAGTCTTCATATCTAACTACTCAAGCTCAAGATCATAAGTGGCCACAATACCAAGTAAGGCTCGAACTGAGCTATGCTTAACCACAGGAGAAAAAAATCTATAAAGTCAACATTTGGAACTTGACTGTATCCTTTTGTAACCAGTCTAGCCTTGTACCTAGCATCTTCAACTCTCAATGCGCCTTCCTTTCTTTTAAATACCCATATGCAGTGAACAGCTTTCTTCCCTTTGGGTAACTTCACCAAATCCCATGTGCCATTCTTATTTAGGGATCTCATCTCTTCCTGCATAACAATCATCCACTTACCAAAGTCAACTGAATTAACCGCCTCTGAATAGGTAGAAGGTTCCTCACCAGACTTAATACCTTCTGCCACTAATAAAGCATAAGCCACCAAGTCGGCCTCAGCATACCTTTGTGGACACCTAACATCTCTCCTAGGCCTATCCTTAGCAATAGAGTACTGTGGTGGCGGCGGTGATGGCGATGGGGAAGCACTATCGCCTTGACTCTTTGAACTTGACTGGGAAGTCAAATTGGATGATGTACTTGTCTCAATTTGAAACTCCTCTTGTCTGCCAGATCTCTCCCAATCAACATCACTAGACTCCGTAGTAGATGTCCCACATAACATGAAAGTCTCATCAAACTCAACAACTCTACTAATAATAATTTTTTGGTTTCTGGGCACCATAACTTATAGCCTTTAACTCCAAACTTATAACCAAGAAATATGCACTTCATGGATCTAGGCTCCAATTTACCATTATCAACATGAGCATGGGTGGGACAACCAAAAATTCTTAAATTAGAGAAAATCTACATGTTCTCCTGACCACACCTCTTGTGGTGTCTTCTTGTTACCAAGGATGAAAGGAGAGCGATCGACCAAATAGCAAGCTATAGAAGTGGCTTCAGCCCAAAACGACTTAGGTAGCCTAGCATTGGAGCGTATGCAGTGCACTTTCTCTATCAACGTCTTGTTCATCCTCCGACCACACCATTTTGCTGCGGAGTACGTCGGACTGATAAGTCCCTCAAAATTGCCTCTGATTTATAGAAGGTATTAAATTCATCTGAACAAAACTCCAAGCCATTATTAGTGCAGAGACGTTTAATTGGCTTACTAGTTTGCTTTTCTACCATGGTCTTCCAATCTTTGAAAGTAGCAAAGACATCATTCTTCTGCTTAAAAAAAATGTCCATACCTTTCTAAAATAGTCATCAATGATGGTAAGCATATAACTAACACCACCATGATAAGGAACAATAGACGGTCCCCAAAGGTCAGAATGAACATACCCCAAAATATCTTTTGTGTTGTGAATTGCTTTACCAAATCAAACTCTCTTCTATTTTCCAAATACACAGTGTTCATAGAACTCCATCTTGCCTATGCACTGTCCATTAAGAAGCCCTTGCTTACTTAACTCTGCCATCCCAAGCTCACTCATATGCCCCAGTTGCACATGCCATAACTTAGTGAGATCACTATCAGACATAGTGGATGTAGAAACTTTTACATCACCAACAACTATAGTACCCTACAGAATATACAAACCAGCAGTCTTCTTCTACCCTTTCATCATCACAAGAGCACCTTTACTAACTTTCAGAACTCCACCTTTACCGGTGTGCTTGTACCCTTTAGCATCAAGAGTACTTAAGGAAATTAAATTCCTCTTAAGATCAGGGACATGCCTTACATCACCTAGTGTCCTCACTACACCGTCATCCATCGTAATTCTGACGGTACCAATACCAACAACCTTGCATGGGGCGTTGTTTCCCATCAAAACAGAGCCCTTAGGAATCGTCTCATATGTTGAAAACCAATCTCGGTTGGGACACATATGAAACATACATGTAAAGTCAAGAAACCAATCCTTATAGGGTCACAACCTGTCTTTTTTGGGCTGTGATAAAACACTTTTCTTCCTTACATATAGATGAAAAACTTATGAATATTTTATTTTTTTAAATATTTTACACATGCAGGTTTTAGCAACCTTTAAACCACAAACATATACATATATTTATATAAACAAACTTTCTTTTACAATATTGGTTGCTAAATACTCTCGAGAGAGGTTTCGCCTTACTTAACTATGTTATAGCTTTATACAACACGTTTCAAAATAACTTAAAATATATTACAGCGAAAACATAACTATAGCGGCATTCATACCCAGTTCTGCACATTACTCATATCCCTTTGCCAGCTCATCAGTGAATTTATTTTGACCTTTTAGTAGGAATACCTACAGCATAAAATACTAAATGAGTTTACGCCCAGTAAGTCCCAACACAGCCCACATGCACATTTACTAAAATGCATGATCCAGTTATGTTTTCTTATAAACATTCTTTATCATTATCATGTCTTATCTTTAGCTAGGAACCAAGTGTTCGTACCATTGCGCACATAGGTCTACGAGACACAGAGACCATATTATTACCTTAAACTCCTCTTGAGTCAGGAGTCGGTACGAACACTCTTCTTATTTCTGGTGATATATTTACCAGTCCAATTATTATGCATGAAGTTTTAATCACATGTTATACACAACACATAAATGCTCTAGTACTGTATAGTACACACAAGTATATACTTTATATACTCACAGGTATACATCTATATACACACATGTATACCGCATAATATACACACAGGTACTTATTTTGTATACTCACAGGTACACATTAATGTACTCATAGGTACTTATATTATTGTAAACATACAGGTACACACCTTGATATACACATAGGTATGTGTATATATCATAGTCTATGCCTACATTTCATACTATAAGTGGGATTGGTACTTACTTGGTTTGGATTGCTATGCAAATTGACCTCAGTCCCCTCTTTCCTAATCTTCTAGGGTCTTGTTTGGCCAATTAAAACGCTCTTAGCGAAATTTTCATGACTTTCTCAACGTGTCAAGACAAAACGATCATTAATTAATAGATCAAGTTGCATAACTGTATACAACTCTAATAATCATGGGTTCTGTTACTCCTATCTTACTCTACCCTATAGTCTCTAACGAAGGGAAAAAATCTTTCTAATAATCGCATTTTCCCCTTTAGAATATTTCGGAGCAATTCGTGTTACTTGTAAAAAAAGGACGATTTTGCCTTCAGTAGGCCTTCTTAAATTTTTCGAGCTCGACTTTGCTATTTTAGCAAAAAGCGTTGTGCATTGATTTTAAAATAATACTCTGGGGTGTCCGGTCTCCTTATTTTACATCAATGCCACATTTTAATAAAACTTTGTAATTTCGTCCCTGTCTAAAAATTTTGACGATTTTATCCCCTAGACTATAATTAATCTCTTTAAACCATAATTTTTCATTTTTTGTAAGGAACATTTTTGTTCAAAATATCATACCCAAAATCCTTTTGTAAAATGACGTTTTTGCCGTTTTAAAATTTTTTCCAATTTTAACAAATTTTTGTAAAATTAATATCTCACAACCGAATGCGATTTTCGACAAATCGTCTATGATTTTTAACAGTTTCGTCGAAATCTACAACTTGCATGTTTTATCTTTTTTAGAATTCTTACTGCACAAGAGTGTTTTTGGTCATTTTTCAAATCTATCGAGAAAAACTTTTACTTTGCAATTTAGTCTTTGTGTCATTTTTGTAAAAATCAGTTTTAAAACAACATTTCCACCACTATGAAGCCAATTTCAACCTTTGACTAAACCATTTTCATACCAAATCACTATTTTTTTCAAAACTACCTTAAAATTTACAAAACTATCCTTTTTTGCACTAAATGCCATTTTTCATTTTTCAAACCCAATTTCAACCACAACTTCCACATAACCATGAGATTAAGAAAATTAAATCATAACTTACATACAAAAAAATACATGCCTTTTTTTAAAACAACCACCTAAACATAAAAGCAAATAAACTTTAAATTTGAAAAAAAAATTAAACTTACCAAAAGAAAGATTTGTGAACCCAAAACTTTTCAAGAGCTTCCTTGAAATTCCTAAGCATGATTTACAGAGAAGACATTCTTATCAAAATCTCCTTCTAAAACCATGAGAACCCTAAGAAAATTCAAGAAAAAGTTTGGATTTCTTACCTTAAAATTGATAAAACCCTTTAAGCTTTACTTCTTGCATCTTGTTTGGGGCCAATTTGCAAAGATTTGGGTTTGAGAAAATTTTTAAAATGGAGCTTTAATGGCTGCCGTGGGGTTGAAGGAGAAGAAATGAGAAAATTTTGGCTTGTTTTAAATTTAATTCATACTTATCTTGTTTGGTGGCTCACCAAGTAATCAAGTGGGCTACTTAAGGTGGCTAGGTGCGATTGGGCCACCTTTCATGGCATGGTGGCCCAATAAATTTCAATGGGTGTCCACTTGGTGGGTCCTAAAATTTTACACAGTATAATTTTTCTTCACACAGTATTTTTCTTTTATTGCCGTTGTAAAACCAATGAAAAACATACTCTTAGACTGTAGAAAATATTCTACTTGCTGTTGGTTTATTTTTGGAGGCCAAACATGACATTTCTTATATCTGTGTTTTTACCTAACAGTATACCTATACTGCATCGGACCCCCTTATTTTATTGGTTTAGGGTTTGGATAAACTCTCTATCTTATTTATACCTTAATTATACATCCATTTATATCACAATTCTATGATTAATTATGACATAAAATTTATTTTATGGATATTATTTACAAATTTCTGAGTATTTAGACTCACAAAATCTGTGTTGATAATATCCAACATTGTATTAAGTTTGTAGTGGAGTTTCCTTTTGATACTACTTATTTGTACATTATCATAATTTTTTATAAAAAAATATAATTTTTAAGGGTAAATTCATTAATTAATTTTAATTAAATATTAGATTTTATTAATGAATTTCCCTGGTCATTACAACCTATCCCTCTTAAGAATTTTTGTCCTCGAAAATCAAAACAATTTGGGGTAGACTTTCTTCATTTCATCCTCTCACTCCCAAGTTGTCTCCTCTACTTGTTGGTTGCGCCACAAAACTTTGACGAGAGAAATTTTCTTGTTTCTTAGTTCCTTTTTTTCTCGAGCTAGAATTCAAACTGGTTTCTCTTCATAGGAGAAATCCTCTTGTACATCAATTTCTTCAAGCTGCAAATCATGTAAGGGATCCGATACATACTTTTTTAACATAGATACATGAAACATGTTATGTACCAATGCCATTTTAGGAGGTAAAGCTAATTTATAAGCTACACTGCCTACCCTTTCTAGAATTTCAAACGGTCCAATGTACCTTGGGCCGAGTTTTCCTTTCTTCCCAAATCTTACTACCCCTTTCATTGGCGTTACTTTCAAGAAGACCAAATCCCCTACTTGGAACTCTAGGGGTCTTCGTCGTCAATTAGCATAACTCTTCTGACGACTAAAAGCAATTTCTATCCGTTGACGGATTAGTTTCCCATCCTCCGTTGTCCTTTGCACGAAATCCATGATTGATAACGCTTTTTCTCTGGTTTCATACCAATGCAGGGACGATCTACATCTTTTCTCGTAGAGAGTTTCATATGGAGCCATTCCTATAGAGATATGATAATTGTTATTGTAAGCAAATTTGATCAATGGAAGCTTTTTATCCCATCCTCCCTTGAAATCTAACATACAGGCTCTCAGCATATCCTCTAGAGTTTGAATGGTCCTTTCAACCTGACCATCTGTTTGAGGGTGGAAAGTTGTACTAAAGGTTGCTTCGTTCCCATTGCTTGGTGAACACTCCTCCAAAACTTGAAAGTAAACTAGCCATCACGATCAGAAATAATGGATTTTGGAATTGCATGGTATCTAACTATCTAGGCAACGTACAGTTCAGCTAATCGTTCTATGGAGCTGCTAAGTTTAATGGGTAAAAAGTGTGTCGATTTGGTCAATCTCTCCACGATTACCCATATAGTATCGTATCTTCCCATAGTTTTGGGTAATCCAATCACCAGATCCATTGTTATCTAGTTCCATTTTCATTCTGAAATTTTAATCTTCTGTAGTTCGCCTACCAGTCGTTGATGTTCAGCCTTCATTTTTTGACACGTGAGACATTTACTGACGAATCGTACGACATCATTCTTCATTCCATGCCACCAATAGTGCTCTTTCAAATCTTGGTACATTTTGGTAGCTTTTGGATGAGCAGCATATGGTGCCTCATGAGCCTCCTCCAATAATTGCCTTCTTAACTCTTCATTATTGGGAATGCATAATCTGCCCTGATAGCGGAGAATGCCATGTTCCAGGATGCTAAACTCTGTTTCTTTGTTTTTAAGGGCCTCATCTTTGTACTTGAGTAGTGATGGATCTGCTTCTTGTTGCTCCTTCAGGTTCACTAGGATAATTGGTTGGAATGATAGATTGGCTAGTCCTCCTATAATTATTTCTATTCTGGCTTTTATCAAATGTCTTTGGAGAGATTTTGGTATCAACTACATTATTGCAAGTAAGGACGTTGTTCTACAACTGAGTGCGTCAGCTACTCGGTTAATCTTTCTAGGGTGATATAAAATTTCATAGGCAATGTCCTTAACTAGCTCGAGCCATCTTCGATGTCTCATATTGAGCTCCTTCTATGTGAAAATGTATTTCAGACTCTAGTGGTCTGTACAAATCTTGCATTTAGCTCCATACAAATAGTGACGCCAAATCTTTAGTGCAAATACGATTGCTGCTAATTCCAAGTCGTGCGTCAGATAGTTCTTTCATGATCTTTTAGTTGCCGAGATGCATGTGCAATCACTTTTCCGTTTTGCATAAGTATAGCTCCTAAGCCCTTTTTGATGCATCGCTGTAGATCACGAAATTTCTTAGGTTCGGATCAAGTATGGCCAGTACTGGTGCACTAGTGAGTTGCCTTTTTAATTCCTGAAACTTTCTTCGTACTTCTTAGTCTATTTGTACTTTGCTACTTTTCGTGTAAAAGCCGTAAGCGATGCTACAAGTCTAGAGAATCCTTCCACAAAACGTCGATAATAACCCGCTAAACCGAGAAAACTCCTGATCTCGATAATGCTCTTTAGTGTAGGCCACTTATTTACTGCTTCAACCTTGGAAGGATCGATAAATGTTCCATCCCGTGAAACCACATGTCCTAGGAAATGAACTTTTCTCAACCAAAATTCACATTTTGAAAACTTGGTGTACAACTGATGCTTTCTTTGCAACTACAGTGCAAGCCTCAGGTGTTTCTCATGTTCCTCCGGCATTCTTGAATAAATGAGGATATCATCAATGAACACAATGACAAATTTGTCGAGATAGTCCTTGAAAATCTGGTTCATAAGATCCATAAAGGCTACTGGAGCATTGGTCAATCCGAATGGCATAACGCAGAATTCATAACGTCCATAAAGCGTTCAAAATGCTGTCTTTGGCACGTCCTCTTCTTTAACTTGAAGTTAGTGATATCCAAAGCGCAGGTCAATGACGCTCCTTTTTATTGATCAAATAAATCATCAATCCTCGAGAATGGATACTTGTTTTTAATTGTAACTTTTTCAATTCTCGGTAATCAATACATATCCATAAGGTTCCATCTTTCTTCTTGATGAATAAAACGGGCGCTCCCTACAGGGAATGACTCAGTTGAATAAACCCTTTGTCTAGCGATTCTTGCAATTGCACTTGAAGCTCTTTGAGTTCTTTTGGAGCCATACGATATGATGCCTTCGAAATTGGGGCTGTACCCGGTGTCAATTCAATCTCGAACGAAATTTCTCGCTCTAGTCGTAAGCCTGGTTATTCGTCAAGGAATAAGTCAACGAATTCTTTTACTATATGGACATTCTCTGGTCCTAACTGAGCTTTCTGATCTTTATTTACTAAATTCACTAGATAACTAATGCATCCACTTTCCCACATCTTCCTTGCTTTCAACATCGAAAATTAGTGCCTATGGAGCCTTGAAAATCTTCCCCAAATACACGAACTTCTCACTTCTGGAAGGTCGAAACTTAACCTTGCGAGGTTGGCAATTAATCTTGACAGTGTATTTTCCCAAGAAATCCATTCCTAAGATAACATCATAATCTTGTATATCAATTATTATTAGATCGATATACAATTCCCTTTCGCAAATGATGATGGGTACGTGACGTAACTAATAATCAGAATTTAATACCTCTCCAGAGGGAAGTGCAGTTCTAAAAGTTTTTTATATCCTATCCCTTTCCTTTCCTATCCGTTCAGCAAACTTAAGTGATGCGAATGAATGCGTTCCTCCAGAATCAAATGAAACATAAGCATCAGTGTTGGCAATAGGAAACTGACCTGTCACCACTGTTGAAGTTCCAGCATCATCCTCTTTCTTGGTGTAGGCAAAAATCCGTCCACTAGGTTCCGGAGCCTCCAGACGTCCCTGACTGATGCTAGGGCCTTCGATCTGGGCCTGGATTGCATGAAGTTAAGCTCCTTGGGGCCTTCGCTGACTTTGATTATTCTGATTCTGGGGATTGGAAGAACAATTTCTGGCATAGTGTCCTTCTTTGTCATAGATGAAACACTTATTAGTGCCAACTTTGCACTCTCCCGCATACCTCTTCCTGCATTGACTGCATAGAGGTTTGTTATTCCCTCCATCATTGATCTTCTTCTGGGGTTGACCCTTTTGATTCTTTGGATTATTCATGTTCCATTTCCTCTTATTATTGCTGCTGCGATTACGTCTGGTTGGATAACTCTATGACTGCCCTTGACTCGAAATGCTCCCTTGTCCTTTTGCTTGTAAGGCTTGACTATGTTTGGCTAAAGCTTTTTCCTCCTTTTGAACTTTAAAAATTATTGCTCTCTCCTCCTTATCACGGCAATTCTAAACTCAGCTCTAGTGGCCTGTTTAATGCAATCCTCCACATCTTTAGGAGCTTGCCCTCCACTATCAACTATAAGGGCAATGTCGGTTCGAAACATCCGCATTAATCTTTTTATCCGCTCTTGATTAGTAGGTACCAGTTTGGGGCAAAGACGTGCTAATTGGTTGAATCTCTTCACAGATCGGCCATTGATGTATTGCCTTATTGGAAGTTGTTAAATTCTTCTTGCTGTGCTGCCATCGTTTCCACATTGAAATAGGCCCTTCCAAATTCATCCACGAAATCTGGCCAGGTCATCTCGTCTACATTCCTTCTATGTTTAACTGACTCCCACAATCTCCTGGCATCTTTAGTGAAAGAAAATAAGGCACATAAGACTTTCTCACGATCACTAAGTCTCATAAATTTTAGAAACCTCTTTATGCCGGTAAGCCAATCATCGGCTTCCAGTGGGTCTGTAGATCTGTCAAATTTAGGAGCCTTCATCTATCAGAATCTTTCATAAAATTCAGTAGCAGATACTACCGGAGCAACTGGTTCTGCTTGTTTAGGCGGTGGTACAGGGGGTGGAGAATTCGCCCGTGCCGGTGGTACGAGATTTTGGTTAGCTAGTTACTCTCTTAATCCTTGCATTTCTAACTCTTGGGCCTGAAGTTTCTGTTGCAATCCCGTGATCATGGCCATCAGGTCCAAGTGTGCAAGTCCTCCGTGTGCATCAGCCATCGATAATAAATTTTACAGGCCTATTGTACAATTTTGTTATTACGTCAGCACATACTATTAACTTAATAGTGTTTAATTTTTTTTCAAATAATATAAATACATACAAATATGAACAATAACATAAACTTAATATCTCATCTCATACATTTCATTTCATTAACTTCTTTCTTTTTCTATTACATTCTTCATTCCCAAAACATTACATAAGTGACTAATATACATACTTACTTTCTTTTCTTACATAAACTATTTATATCATTCCAAGAAGCAGTTATCACTTCCGGCTAACATGTACACTATCGCCGAGAAGAATACCACTTACTGGGGGTGCACTCATATAGAAGATCAGTAAAGCTAAAACTGTACTAGTCACATATCTACATACATCTTAATACATAAAAATCTTCATAGGTCCATTTTCTTCCCTAATCTGATTCCACACTTGACATATCGCTATTTTTAGGATCCTCCTTGGGGTTCTCCTCCTCCTCTTTGCTAGAATCAATAGACTTGTCGTCACTAGTGATAATAGGTTCAGAAGGTACTGGAATAAGCGCAAGCTCATCACCATCATCATCACCATCGTCATCTTCATCTTCCATTTTGTAACGCCCCTAAGTGGGGGTTAACAGTTTTTATTAAATAAAAATAAAGATTAGAAAATAAACACAAATCGTCAAAGTAATTTGCCCGGGACTTAAATGAAAACTCTTAAATTAAAATAAAAACATAATCAAATAAATAAACCACAGTTTAATGTAGCACCTTAAATTTTAATAATATACAACTGTCATCATCATCATTTCAACCCTCATCAAATCTTAATACAGTCACAGAAAGTAACAATAGATGCTT
>CAMOHE010051110.1:82997-108946 GCA_946598075.1 Artocarpus hirsutus
TAATATCTCATCTCATACATTTCATTTCATTAACTTCTTTCTTTTTCTGTTACATTCTTCATTCCTAAAACATTGCATAAGTGACTAATATACATACTTACTTTCTTTTCTTATATAAACTATTTATATCATTCCAAGAAGCAGTTATCACTTCCGGCTAACATGTACACAATCGCCGAGAAGAATACCACTTACTGGGGGTACACTCATATAGAAGATCAGTAAAGCTAAAACTGTACTAGTCACACATCTACATATATCTTAATACATAAAAATCTTCATAGGTCCATTTTCTTCCCTAATCTGATTCCACACTTGACATATCGCTATTTTCAGGATCCTCCTTGGGGTTCTCCTCCTCTTCTTTGCTAGAATCAATAGACTTGTTGTCACTAGTGATAATAGGTTCAGAAGGTACTAGAATAAACGCAAGCTCATCATCATCATCATCACCATCATCATCTTCATCATCATCTTCCATTTCCACTGAGGGATCCTCTAAACGTGCAGCCACGTTTAGCTCAGCATGCAATACTTCCATAATAAAATCGTTTAGGCTAAGAAAGTCTCTTGGATACTGCATCTGATGTTGTACTACATCGGGAAGGTCTCCCATATAAGGTCACAAATTCTTCGCAATGGTATTTCTTGCGGGATCAACGGTATCATAGTCTAGTGGAATCTCATCAAATAATGCTCTATCGACTCACCTACCTAGCTACCCTAGATCGGTTCTATACGTACGTAGAGTCGATGGCACCAATCTACCCAAATATGTGGATTAACCTGGACTGGTATAGGGTTGGCGGGTGGTAATGGAGCAAATGCTTCAGAAATCTGCGTTTTAAATCCTTCCCAGTCATGTTGCTACTCTTTCTGGTCCCAGCCCCATCCACTCTTCCAGTGCTTCCCTGCCAGTCTCCCCGAGGCTAATGGGACCTATAGATGCGGTGGGGTATGGCAAGTCTCGAAAATCACTTCCATCTCGTGGAACCACTCTGTCAAGGCCATTGGTCATCGACTGTCAAAGTAGCGCAGAGGTATCATCTCTCGGAAGGTAATGCTCGCTCTTTGGTCCGCCTCCAGGTCATGATTATTGTGCGGTTTTGCCATAAACTATATTTATTATTTTAATTAGTATCACGTTCTTACATAGAATCATAATTCAGTATTCTTATGTTAAAATTTAAACTATCTTACTTGAGGTATGGCAGTGGAGCAGACGACAATGTGCAATAGAATGGCAAGATTTTCGCTCTGATACTAACTGTCACAACCTGCCTTTTTTGGGCTATGAAAAAATACTTTTCTTACTTATGTATAAATAAAAAACTTATGAATATTTTATTTTTTAAAAATATTTTACACATGCAGATTTTAGCAACCTTCAAATCACAAACATATACATATATTTACATAAACAAACTTTCTTTTACAATATTGGTTGCTAAATACTCTCGAGAGAGGTTTCACCTTAATACACTATGTTATAGCTTTATACAACACGTTTCAAAATAGCTTAAAATATATTACAGCGAAAACATGACTGTGATGGCATTCATATTCACTTTTACACATTACTCATATCCTTTCGCCAACTCATCAGTGAATTTATTCTGACCTTTTAGTGAGAATACCTACAGCATAAAATACTAAATGAGCTTACGCCCAATAAGTCCCAACACAACCCACATGCACGTTCACTAAAATGCATGATCATGTTATGCTTTCTTATGAACATTCTTTATCATCATCATGTCTTATCTTTAGCTAGGGCTTAAGTGTTCGTACCATTGTGCACATAGGTCTACCAGACACCGAGACCATACTATAACCTTAAACTCCTTTTGAGTCAAGAGTTGGTACGACATTCTTCTTAGTTCTGGTAATGTATTTACCAATCCAATTATTATGGCTATCATACCTTGCATGAAGTTATAATCACATGTTATACACAACACATAAATGCTCTAGTACTGTATAGTACACACAGGTACATACTTTATATACTCACAGGTATACATCTATATACACACAGGTATTCGGCATAATATATACACAGGTACTTATTTTGTATACTCACAGGTACACATTAATGTACTTATAAGTACTTATATTGTTGAACACATACAAGTATACACCTTGATATACACACAAGTATATATATATATATATATATATATCATAGTCTATACCTACAATTTCATACTGTAGGTGGGATTGGTACTTACTTGGTTTGGGTTGTTGCATAAGTTGACCTCAGTCTCCTCTTTCCTAGTCTTCTAGAGTCTTGTTTGGCCAATTTCAACGCTATTAGCCAATTTTTCACTACTTTCTCTATGTGTCAATACAAAACGATCGTTAATTAATAGATCGAGTTACATAACTGTATACAACTACGATAATCATGGGTTCTCTTACTCCTATCTTACTCTAACCTATTGTCTCTAACGAAGGGCGAAAATATTTCTAATAATCCCTTTTTTTCCCTTTGGAACGTTTCAGAGCAATTTGGGTTACTCGTGAAAAAAATACGATTTTACCCTCAATAAACCTTCCCAAATTTCCTGCGCTCGACTTTGCTATTTTAGTGAAAATAGTTGCGCATTGATCATAAAATAATACCTTGGGGTGTTGGGTCTCCTTATTTTATATCAATGCCCCATTTTAATAAAATTTTGCAACTTTGCCCCCATCTGAAAATTTTGACAATTTTACTCTCGGGACTAGAATTAATCTCTTTAAACCATAATTTTTCATTTTTCGTAAGGAACATTTTTGTTCAAAATACCATGACTAAAATCCTTTTGCAAAATGACGTTTTTACCTTTTTAATATTTTTTTTCAATTTTAAATTTTTTTTGTAAAATTAATATCTCACAACCGAACGTGATTTTCGACGAACCATCCACAATTTTTAATAGTTTCGTCGAGATCTACAACTTTCGTGTTTTAAGTTTTTTGAAATTCTCACTGCACAGGGGTGTTTTTGGTCATTTTTTAAATCTGTCGAGAAAAACTTTTTCTTTGCAATTTAGTCCCTGTGTCATTTTTATAAAAATTAGTTTTAAAACAACATTTCCACTACTGTGAAGGCAGTTTCAACCTTTGCCTAAACTATTTTCATGCTAAATCACTATTTTTTTAAAAACTACCTTAAAGTTCAGAAAACTACCCCTTTTTGCACTAAATGTTATTTTTCATTTTGCAAACCCAATTTCAACCACAACTTTCACATAACCATGAGATTAAGAAAATTAAATCATAACTTACATAAAAAAATTGCATGCCTTTTTCTAAAACAACCACCTAAACATAAAAGCAAATAAACTTTAAATTTGAAAAAAAAAAATAACTTACCAAAAGAAAGATTTGTGAAACGAAAACTTTTCAAGAGCTTCCTTGAAATTCCTAAGCATAATTTTCACAAAAGACATTCTTATCAAAATCCCTTTCTAAAACCATGAGAACCCTAAGAAAATTAAGAAAAAGTTTGGATTTCTTACCTCAAAATTGATAAAATCCTTTAAGCTTTACTTCTTGGATCTTGTTTGGGGCCAATTTGCAAAGATTTAGGTTTGAGAAAATTTTTGAAATGGAGCTCTAATGGCTGCCATGGGGTTGAAGGAGAAGAAATGAGAAAAATTTGGCTTGTTTTAAATTTAATTCATGCTTATCTTGTTTGATGACTCACCAAGTAATCAAGTGGGCTACTTAAGGTGGCTAGGTGTGATTGGTCCACCTTTCATGGCATGGTGGCCCAATAAAATTTCAATGGGTGTCCATTTGGTGGGTCTCAAAATTTTACACAGTATAATTTTTCTCCACATAATTTTTTTCTTATACTACCATGGTAAAACCAGTAAAAAAATACTCTTAGACTGTAGAAAATATTCTACTTGCCTTTGGTTTATTTTTGGAAGCCAAACATGACATTTCTTATATCTGTGTTTTCACCTAACAGTATACCTATACCACATCGAACCCCTTATTGCACTGGTTTAGAGTTTGGGTAAACTCTCTATCTTATTTATACCTTAATTATACATCCATTTATATCACAATTCTATTATTAATTGTGATATAAAATTCATTTTATAAATATTATTTACAAATTTCTAAGTATTTAGACTCACAAAATCTGTATTGACAATATCCAACATTGCATCAAGTTTGCAGTGGAGTTTTCTTTTGATGCTACTTATTTGTGCATTATCATAATTTTTTATAGAAAATATAATTTTTAAGGGTAAATTCATTAATTAAACCTAATTAAATATTAGATTTTATTAATGAATTTCCTTGGTTATTGCATCATCAGAAATTACCATAACCTCACCATCAGAAACTTCTTTAACTACACTAGCCTCATCGGCATCCGGTTTCTTCGCCTTCTAATTTTCAGCCATCTTATTTTTATTCTGCAGCTTATAACATTCAATTTTAATGTGCCCTTTCTTCTTGCAAAAGTTACAGAACTTTTCTTTGTTTCTGGATTTAGATCTACCTCTATTCTCAGTCCTAGTACTTCTCTCTTGGGTTCTACCTCTAACAACTAGACCATCTCCTTGTGTTTCAGATCTAGTCACTAACTGCTTCATTTTTTCTTTAAAAAATAAAACCTCGTAAACCTTATCAAGGGTAAGAGTGTCCCGACTAAACAAGATAGTATCTCTAAATGTGGCATACGATGAAGGCAGTGAACATAATAAAATTAAGCCAAGGTCTTCTTTATCATACTTAACTTATATAGCCTCCAAATCAAATACAATCTCCTTAAACACAGTTAAGTGATCCTCGAGAGACACACCTTCAAACATTCGGTGAGAGTATGGACACTGCTTTATATGAATTTTGCTAGTCAGACTCTTGGTCATGCATAATTGCTCCAGTTTGAGCCATAAGGCAGCAACAGTCTTCTCCTTTAGTACATCCTGCAAAATTTGATTTGACAAATGAAGGTGTATTTGGGACTGAGCCTTTCGGTCCTTACGTTCTTTTTCCTCCTTCGTCCATGATGAGGGCATCTTATTGAAACCAAATAGCGCATCATCAAGGTCCATCTGTGCCAGAACAGCCCGCATCTTCACTTGCCATAAAGGAAACCTCGTTGTGCGATCCAACAACGGAATATCAAATTTGATTGTTGCCATTACAAATCAAAGCCAACGCTCTGATATCACTTGTTGGAAATTAAAGCAATAAGCAACAAGAAATAGAGAGAAAAATACACACAAGATTTTACGTGGAAAAACCCTAATGAAGGGTGATAAAACCACCGACAGAGGAGAAGCAATCTACTAATTACAAAATAGATATTACAATGGTGTTTAGAGTGCTCAAATACAAAAATTTACTCACTCAATCACTCACAAACTCACAAGATTGAGTTTTTTGTATCACTCTCAACGCTATAAATATTTTGTGACTACTATAAAACTATGGAGAATATGACATATATATATATATGTATAAGAACTCAAACTCTAGTCCAAAATAACCCAAAAACGCGTAAAAACATGAAATATATGTTCAGGCCGAATATGAGCACTGCAGTGCTCGTGTACCAAATTGTAGCGCCGCGGTGTTGGTTGCCTCAATTGTAGCACCGCAACCCTGCCTTTCTTGCAAAGAATTCTAGGTCACATAATAACAGTTGCATTGACCAAGAATGTTGCCAAGGCAAGACAAAGAAACAAAGCCCATGTCAAAAATGTCTAAATACAAGCATATGAATATAATTTTCTTTTTATGTATCCACTCTTTTAATAACTCAAGTTTTAGCCTGTCTAGCAAAGTGGTTTGAACTTGAAAAATAAGTATTGTAGCTTATGAGTGCTTCACACTGTAGATATTTTTTTCTTTATATTGTAGCTGCAAATAGCTTTACATTGTAGACGGTTTGAACTGATGAGTTCGAACCGATATGCCAATCATGTTATTTCTTTTTAATAGCAATGCAACTATCTATTAAGGGCACGCTTATTAATGTGTAGAGGAAAGTACTGGAAGTGAAAAGCTTGGAAAGGAAAAGAAAAGGAACGGAAGAGATCCTCGATTCCCTTTATGTTATTTACTTGGAATTAGAAATAGAAACAATTCGATTCCCTTTCTATTCCTTTCTAATGTTTACAAACTTGAAGAATAGAAATCATAATAACTAAAACTAAAAGAAAAAACTAGCGTATGAATCCTATATAATTAGAGGCCAAAAACTTGGGATTGGGTTTCCCTTTCTTTAGTTCTACGGAGAAAAACAAGCCAAGGGTTGTTTGATATTAGTTTCAGCTTTACACATACCTGGGGCGTTCAATGTCCTTCCCATGATAGCAAAATCCGTCCCAAGGGCACCTTGTGCATTAACGTACCCCGGAAGTTCCTTTGTTTTTTCCGCCTTATCATTGTCTGTGGCAGCCATTTTCAACATGGCATTTTGAAACCCATTCCTCAACCTCAAATCAATCTTAAAATTCACGTTGTAAGAAATCTAAGGATTTAGGAACGCTGCAGCTGTATGCAAGGATGAGTGGAGCTGCATGTTGTTCCATCTCTGCTCGATCACCTCCCTAACCGGCATATACTTCTCTTCGACTCCCTTATAGTAGGCCTTTATGCCAACCTTAGCCCCCCCTCTATGCCTTCATAGATGTAGCCCATGGCTAGCATGTCCACATCAACAATTCTTAGGATCTTAACAAATGGTTCAGAAATACTAACAGCTTCGTGTGCATACTTCCAAAATCTATCCAAATGCAACAAGGACTTAATTGCTTGAGCCTCGGGACGTCTACTTTACACGGATGAAAAACAATCTGTATGAGAAAACATGTGCTTTAAATTGTCTTCCTGAATCACAACAGACCTGAAGGAGAGGAAATTACTCACATATCTACTAATTCTTGGCCTGATTAGTTCCCTCCCACCAGTGAACTTTCTCATCATATTCAAAGTCCAAGAATGGCAATACATGTACCTTGTTATGGTCTTTGCCTTTTCCAAGACTATGTTCACCCACTCTAGCTTACCAAGATCCTCCAAAATCTTATCCATGCAACAAGATGCGCGCGGAGACCAAAATAAAGAATTGTACTTTGCCATGAGAAGCCGTCCCGCGTAGATATAACTGGCTGCAGCGTCGGTTATGACCTGAACTACATTTTCAACACCAACCTCCAAGACAACGGACTCAATCAACTCAAACAGGTAAGTAGCGTCATCTTTGTTACCAGGGATGTCAACCGACTTCAGAAATAGTGTCCACTTTGGGAATGTTACTGAGAACACCACGAGTGATTTGGTCCTACTAACATCAGACCAGCTATCACATAAGATAGTACAACCGGCATCTGTCCACTCATCTCTGTATTTCGTATAAGAATCATGTATTTCGCCTTTCACTTTCTCCAACAGTGAGGATCTCAGCTTCTCATAACTTGGGGCTCTATAAACGCCACCACCCCCCACCACCACATTCTGCTATAGCATCCACCATTTCTTGGTAATGCATGGATTTAGCAGCACTAAAAGGGACACAACTGTGGAAGAAGAAAACAGCAATTTTTTTATCAGCAATATCTTGTTTATGCCCCCGAGCATCTTCCTCCACCGGTTGTCTATTTGGCAAAGGGCGTGGAAACAACAAAGATGGGCAGGCGCTTCCATTATGACTGCTAGATCCATGGTTGTTGTTAGGATGGAAGCCGCCACTAGCAGAAGAGCTATTCTGTCGATCATTGGCTACTGCTGTTGCTGCCCGATCCACCTTTTGTTTCTTGGCAGGTTTTTGCTTCTTGGGAGCGCTTAATATACTCCAAATACGTTCACACGCTTCAGTCGGGACTTCTGTACAAGGGACTATGTCTTTGTTCTTTATTTGAGCTAAGTGAAACTTCGTCCTATACACGCCGCCACTGAACTCCCGCTGACAATAGTTGCGCCTAACCTTCTGCCTATTTGCATCAACAAGGACACAATTTTCCCAACAGGCATCTCTTCCTCACACCGTTTTTCTTCAACTACAACAAATTCTTAAACGCAACACTGAAATTTGTATGCCAACATCGTAGAATCTGTGTTCAAAACCAATATCAATCAAACAAAAATTAAAAGATAAAAATTGATCAATAGCACAAACTAAATCAAGCCAGCATTGAAGAAATTTTTTTACTACATAACTGAAACCATTATGTAATGCAAGAATATGTGTACAAAATCAACAAAATCGTACAAAAGAATACCGAGCATTCTAATGAAAATGGAAAAATACATAAAAAAAAAAAAAAATGAGAACATAAATATCTGAAGATGAAGCAAGAATAAGACAAATTGACAAGCGGGTTTTTACTAAAAGTTTCTAAAAACTACATGAATGTGCTCAATAGACTTTTTTGTGTTAGACAGTTATAACCATTCACAAAACTTGTCAGATCATCTACTCACTTGAGAATCATCATCTCTATCAAGTTTCTAACTTTTATTATACTTTCAACTGAAAACAGTAGATTCAATGGCAGCAAAAGGAACAAACAGATATGTACTAGATTTTACAAACCCAGAATTCCATTTCAACGTGTAAAAAAAAAAGAACAAAAAGAGAGAGAGAGGGAGAGAGAGAGAGAGAGAGAGAGAGAGAGATAGAGAGAGAACCACGCATTCTTAATCATCAAAGTTGTAATGAAGCTCCAAAGCTCTAGCGTTATAACTATGGACATTCTTAAATAAATTTGCTCTTAATTGAGCAACCAAAAAAAACATTTGAGGTTAACGTTTCTATCTTTATTTTATTATTATTATTATTATTATTATTATTATTTTGCAGCATTAACAGCTTCATAATAACTTTACGGAATCAGAGAAATCAGAAACCGAAAATATTGATAAAAAAAACACCAAAGAAAAGGAAAAAAAATATTTTAAGAGAGCAAATAAGGGATTTACCTGGTTAGCAAAAGATTGGAGAAAAGAGTTTGGTGAATTTCCTGGGAAGATTGAAAAACTCGGAGCTGTCGGAATTGGGGAAGATGGAATCGGCGATTTGGAGGGAAAGAACTGCGGCAGCGAGGAAATCACAAAAACTCGGCGATAAATTAGTGGTCCTCGGCCGCACTCTAATCTACACCGAGGAAAAGAGGGCGCATGCGGTTCACATCACACTGTCACTCGCTCACCCTCAATCTCACGTGACCTGCACGTGTATTTTTTTAAGTTATTTATTTTATAGCTCCATGCTGATTATCCTAATTTTAACTCAAGTTCCAGTTAATTTTGTAATTTTCTTTTCTTTTTAAGTCTGAAATCTTATTAGAAAAGCGAAACAATATAAATATTTATACTGTAACATGTGAGAGCTTTATAATGTAGCAACTTTTTTCTTTTTACTGTAATATATGAGAGCTTTATATTGTTAATAGCTAAAAAATTAGTTAGAACCAACCAACTTTATCAAATAGATATTAATACAACTTCATGAAAATTTACTAGTTCATAAACGCATAGTGCTAGTAGGATATTTTTTTCTAACCTACCATGAAAATTATCCTCTTTTGTGATTTTACAATTGTACCCCACCAATCTCTATTCCATTAAAACTGAGCTCAACTTTGACAATAATAATCTAATCTTTGTTAATATAACAAACAAGACTATTAGGACTTCACATCCAGCTATCCATGTTTCCCAGTTTCTTTTCTATTATTGGCAGCATATTTGACTCATTACCCACAGCAACATGTGGGAGTGCTTTCTTTGTGCCTTCTTTTCCTGGCCAGGATTCTAGCCATCTTATCACGAACCACGATTCGGAAAGGGTGGAAGAAAAAATGGACTTCTCTGATAAGACCCACGCTTGCTATGCATGTTTTGAAACTGTATATATTTTTCGGTTCCTACTAAAAAAATCGAAAAAAAAAAAAAAGTGTAGGAAGACTGAAGAAGAGTGCTAAGAGCTTTTGAGCCTAGAGGACAGGATAGCATCAAAACATGGCTTTGGTCTCTGCATATTCATCAAGTGCGCTTGAGAAATGGATGCCATCCTGCTTGTACGAAAGAAGGAGACATTCAACGGCCAAATCATAATGACAAGAAAACCTTGTTGAATATAATAGCATAAACAAATCACTGTTTGTCAAAATATAAGAAGCTATGAAATAGGTGAACAATCTTTTCTTGAAGATTTGTTCAACCGATTAGGAGTCTACAACTTGGTAATGTATGAGACTGCTCTGTTAAACTATTTGACACTTAAAAGTGAATGTGATGAGGGTCCAAGTTCAAGATCTAAAAGCATCAACATTCCAATTGAGTTTATAACGGTTCAGAGAGCAGAAAAAAACTCATGTATTAAACAAATGTTGTAAACGACGATATGAGATCACAAAGAAGCACTCCCAATGATGGAAACGCCAATCAATGTTTTAGTTTATTTTCAACTGCAAGTATTTTGAAAACCAACTTGCACTCGGTTTGTAAACCAAAACTTTCTCCCTAAAATAGAAAAAGCCACTACTGTGACGAGCTCACTTGCTGCCGGACTCTCTGAGCACAATCTGCAAAATTTCGAACAAGATCAGCGCATTTCAAGGGATTCTTGAGATGCTCCTTGTAGCAAGCCAGGCAAGCCTCATTCTCAGCTACACAGGGCAAAGGCTTCTGGTAGGGAAGCTTGAACTCCTCATGAAGCTCCTTTGCTCTTTGTCTTACCTCCTGCACCATGTTCTCTTCCTGCCTCTGCAACTTCTCCACAACCCTCTCACTCTCTTGAAGGACAGCTCGGATTGCTTCTAACTCTGCAGTGGCCGACTGTGAAGGAGGGGTTACCGGCAAGAACACTGGAGACTGAAGTGGCCATCCCGTAGCAGACGGTCCCTTGTGTTTTGCAAAATCATCAGAAACCTGCTTCTGATTTGTTTTAGCTTGGGATTGTTGAGCTTGAGGCTCCCTTGGTAGCTTAGTTCTCATTCTTTTAGTCTTCTTCTTCGACTTCTCCTCGTCACCACCAGCAAGGCTATTAACCAGGTTGCTGCTTATCTGAATACTAAAATCACCCATGACTGGACAACTCCTTGATGAAAACACCTGGATACAGCAACCAAGGTTGAAATGGTGGTTTAGAACCCAAACTTCCTTCGTGCTATAATAACCAACAACCTAATTATTTCAAAATATTAGTGTTCTTTTGCAAGAAACTTCCCTTGTTCCCCGACTATTTCACTCATTTTTATCTTTTGCACTCCAGAATTTAACACCAACCACCCCCAGTTAATGGTCTTTTTACAAGGTTCTACTTTCGTTAGAGAAATACAAGGTCCATCCAATAGCTTCCTTTTTCATTGCAACAAAAATTATAACATCCACATTAATAAGAGTGAATGAAATAGTAGTTTAAACCAAAACTTCCTATCCAAACGGTTAATCATCTTTCGCAAGAAACTTCATTTATCCCCATAATCGTCTTCTTTTAACTGTAATGTTTGACGGGTTGTACAAGACGGACAAGAAGAAAATAGCATCAAGCTCCATAGTCAACAGAGAACATTCAATGTAGCAATAGATTTACAATTCTTTAAAATTAAAACTATTAGTTTTGTTCAATCTCCAGACATAAGCAGTTAAGTAGGGATTATTGAACTGTATTAATTCATTCAGGTGTCTTTATATAAATCATATTAATAATTAAAAAAAAAAAAAAAAAACCTCTGCCATGGAAATGGGAGCTACATCTCATTGGTATTTGACTGCAGTATAACTTCAAAACCTAAACTTTTACTTTTATTTAGATGCCAAACATTACTATGCAATGAAATTTAAGTACCCAAAATAAGTAAAAAAAAGGATTTGGAATCGCCATTCGAAATAAAGAAGATTTAGGGAGATTAAGATCCACAATGTCAAATCACAGAGGCAATTCCAAATTCCTAAATCAGTTAACAAGATCGCTAAAACAGTTCCAAAGAATCCCAAATTATTCAAAGAATACCTAAATCATTCAAAAATCTATCAAACCCTACAAGCAAGCAAACATTGTATTCTCGAAAATTTAAGTCTTTCCATTGTTGAAGTATGGAAGCATGATAAAATCAACAACAATATGGATCAAAATCAAAGCCTAAACCCGCGAATATTCATAAAAGAATTAGGCGAGAAAATTCCCAAATGCGAAAAGCCCTAATCTGGTCGCGGAGAAGAAGGAACGACGTTGTAAATACGGAAAATTGCATACCTGAAATGGAGAATTGGGGTAGAAGAGAGAAGAGCGAAGTCAATCGAAGAGCAGAAACGGAGAAGGAGAAGAATCAAGAACGTGAGCTTAGGAGGTAAAGTTCAATACTTTGAGGCAGTTTCCGAGAGTAAATTCCGTACTTGAGAAACTAAGGCCGTAAAAGGGAATAATGATATTAATAATAATAGGTAACAAGCGCCAAACGGCCTTTTTTTTAATAAGGCAGGCAATTTCAGACACATATGATGATACGGTATAAAAATAAAACGAGATAAATAAATTTTAATCATATATTTATTAATTATGTTATAAATAAGTTGGCACGAATAACATAAAAATAAACAGATTAGATTCGTACTAATAAGCTAAACACGTTTAATTAAACGGGCCATAAACGTGTTACCACGGTATGACACGACCCGTCTATTTATAACACATTTAAACTTAAAAATAAAAATATTTGAAATATTTATAGTAGGCTAGTATTAATTAAATATTGTGTTTTTGTTAATTTTTTTATTGGCTTTTTAAAAAAAATTAAAATTTTATTTTATTTTATTTTAAATTTTTAGTTAATTGGGTCATAAACGTGTCATATGCGTGTTGTTATCGTGTCAACCCGTCATGGCATGTTTAATAATTGTGTTAATCGTGTCATGCCGTGTTACGCGTGCTATAGGCGTGTCGTGTTCGTGTTTGCATTTTTGGCATGTTTATTAATTGTGTCGTGTTTGTGTTTGGGCTAAACGTGTCGTGCTGTAAACATGCCGATACGAACATGGCATGAACACGATTATTGCCACCTCTACTTTTTCAACCCCCTTAGCTTTAAAAATTACTACATTATATTTTTAAACTTTTAAAACTTCATATTTTGTCATTTAAATTTTAAAAATCATTATTTTACCTTTAAACTTTTAAAACTTCGCATTTTGTATCTTATTTTTCATTTAACGTTTACATAGACGAAATTAAGTCTATATGATTCGCAAATGGTTCACTTGTAAGGTCAAAAATGAAATTTTTACTTTTAAGTTTTGTTTCATATTTACACCCTTATTTAACGATTTTTTATCTAGTCTAATTTAAAAAGGGTCTATATGCATATTTTTTTATATTATTCACCGATATCTCCTCATATTTAATGTGTAACTCATCTTCTGTCATACTCAAATTCAAATATCATGCCTAAAAAATGAAAAAATATGCAGACAAACTCTTCTTAAACAGGAGTTCAGATAAAATAAAATAAAAAACAAAGGAGTCAAGTAACAATGTAAACGTAAAACAAAACTTATGAGTAATAAAATTTCATTTTTGCCCTTATAAGTGACCCAAGTCTAAATCACATGGGCTTAATTCTGTCTACTTGAACGGAAGATCGAAAATTTAGGAGACAAAGTGAAGAGCTTTGAAAATTCAAGAGCAAAATAGTTATTTTTAAAATTCAGGGGGCAAAGTAAAGAGTTTTGTAAGTTTAGGGGTAAATAGGTGATTTTAAAGTTGAAGGAACAACATGAGAAAACCTAAAGTTTATGGGCTATTAGTGTTATAACCCTAATAATAATAAGAGTCAATTTCACAAAGAGTGCTTTATGTTTACCCTCGGTTCTATTTTAGTGTCTATGGTTCCAAAAGTTCCACTTTGATCCCTAGTCTATTACTTTATTTTAGTTTTGATCCATCTATTAGTTAGGCATTAAGTATTTAACAAAAAACTTTTAAAATGCTCATTTTGTTCCTTAACTTATTATTTTGTTTTACTTTTAGTCTTTTTGTCAAAATTAAGAATTATTAGGGACTAAAATTTGAAAAATCTAAAGTGAAAAACTAAATATAATGATTTTGATGCATATATTAAAAACAGTTTTATCATATTGTTAAGATGAATTTTAACGTCCATTTGGGAGAGCGGTTAAAACTAAATATAACAATTTTTGATGCATATATTAAAAAACAATTTTATCGTATTTTTAGTAAGATGATTTTTAACTTAAAAAAAGAGAAGATGAATTTTTAATACTAGTATATAAGTGCTAGGTTAGGGAACAAAAGTGAAACAAAATCATAAATTAGGGACCAAAAGCAAATAAAGTAATAGATTAGGACAAAAACGAGACACTTTAATAATTTTTCATTTGATATTTAACATCAAAACTGAAACAAAATAATAGATTATGGACTAAAATGAGACTTTTAAAACATGAGGGACTAAATGGACTGAAAGTAAATCTTAAGAACTATTTTGTGGCATTAAGTCCTACTAATAATAATAATAATAAGGGATTTGAGGGTAAATGGTTCTCCTTAAAAACTTTTTTCGAAGTAAAAGTTTAATTTTTTTGAAAATTAAAGAAATGGCCATTTTTGTACATCAATAATATATTGATGCTAATTAGTACTTCATGATGCATTGATTTATAATTTATTATTGATTAACCTGATGGTTTATTCACTTAATAATTTACTAATTTATCGATAATAAATCTTTCAATAAATGAAAACAACAATGTATTAGTGTTTATCAATGATCTATTGCTATTAAAAAAATATCTTCTTTAATTTTTGAAAAGTCAATAATTTATTTAAATAGGTGGCAAAAATAGATCATGGCCTAAGTAGATGATTTTTTTGAACACATTTTTAACTTAACTTATATTGGTTAATAAAAAAGCACATTTTTTTTTATCTTCAAACTTTGCAAAAGTTTGAAATAAGATTGTTTTAATAAGCCATTTCAAAAAATATTTAATAAACAAATACATCCATTGAACATAAAAATATATAAAAATTAGACAAAATAAAAAACAAACAAAACTAAATTAAATAAAGGCCTTTTTGTTATTGTTTTTAGGACTTTAGGATTTTTTCTTTTTTCTTGTTTTCATTTGTAATATGTTATTATTATTATTTTGGTGTGGTTTTGTTTCCCCGGGGGGGGTTGGGGGTGGCGGGGCTGGGCGCGGTGGGGTGCGTGGCGCGCAGGGCGCGGGGGAATTGTTTGTTATTTTGGATATATGTATTAAGTTATAAAAACATTTCCTTTCCAGTTAGTAATTACATAAAAAGTATCGTTTAGCATAATTCACTTGTGGAGATCTGCATGTATGTATGTATTTATAGGGAAAAAAAGAGACATGCCAAAAAAATTAGGGTTTTTCAGTTTGGTTTATCTTTCTTAACTAATTTTTACTTCACTAATAGTTTCAATCAAATTATAGTTTTAAATCTCCCCCAAAAAATAACGTTTTTAAATCATAAATTAGCCAGGTCGAAAAATCAACATCCAATCCAAATTCACATCTACCTGGCTTGGATTATATTTCCCACATGAATTGGCTAGAAATAATGCAATGAATGGAATTGGTTGTGGCAAAAACCTATTTGATGCCAATCAATACTCATCCTAGTTGAATCATGAAATTACAAAAATCACAATAAATATCATTCTAAAGCCTAATCTACATACAGTAATCCCTTTTGAATATCTTGGAGCCAGATAATGTAAGGAGATCACCATGAGATATTGGCTATTGGAATTCTTAGGCGCAAGGTTCCTCTTAATTTCTTCCTTTGGAAAAGTCTAATGTCCACTTTACCTCTTTCTCAAAAAAAAGAAAAAAAAGAAGGGTCCACTTTATCTATCGCCAATGTAGTTATATCATTTTATTGTTTTTCGTTCTGTCCTGGGCTGGCATTTCTCCCATAATTAAAACCATTCACTTTAATTGAATATTTTAGCCATCTAGCAAATCACTTCCATTTCCTATGTCAAAGACCACTGCTAAGAGCACCTGGGGAAAATTTAATATAGAGATCAACTCATTTTTAATACTATATTAATGGAATTATTAAGCTAATTATGCAACTTGGTTAACATAATTAGCTTCCAATTCAATGTTCGTCGAAACAAAATTCTTAACCTACACAATATATTTATGCATATATATATTTATGTGTAAATATATATATATATTTGGTCTTGTTTGGTAAGGAAATTGTATTTATATTGACATCATGATTAGGCAAGTCAATAGCTACTCAAGTACGCACAAATAATTATATTACTTCGATGGGACTCGGACCAGAAAAATGTGTCTTAAACCTTTATTTAGTGCTTACTGACAAATATACTTGTGTTGAACTCAAGCTCTATTTGTGATTGATTAGGTCGTCTCTAGTCGTCAATTATAATAATAATTAATAATAATATATTGTTGCATTTTTAAAATTGAACTAATAACTTTTACCTAAATAAGTTTTATCTTTCATTAATATTCCATTTTCTTTAATTTTATAATTATATTCTAATTGACTTGGAAGCTGGTTAATTTAGTCGTGTTAGACTGTTAGTATATGGTAGTAATTTTCACGTTGAATATGAGGTATATACACTGTATGGATACATGTTTTAATTGGTATAATATTTGATTGGACGTAACCTTTGGGCTGTGATTACAATATTGTTATATAATTTCATAGTCCTCTCACTATATATAGGATTAGGTATATATGTATATGTAGGCTAGGTTAATGCATTCTTGATGACTACATTTATGATTGGGTTTTTTTTTTTTTTTTTTCCGAAACATATAAGTGATATTGACATATGCAGTATACGAAGTTCAGGGAAAATAGTGTTTATTTCTCCTACGTAATTGTATAAGTATTTGACAAGGATTAATTACTTACATATATACCTCTTAATCTTAACATAATTTTTTTTTAATTTATCTTTCTGTTTTTAGAAACTAAGAAAATATTGTTTAGATTTTAAAAAATTTATTTTAAAAGAGGCAAAAAATAAAAAAACATATATATATATATAACCCTTAGATAAACTTTACAAATATTTAATTAAATGTTTAAAAACTATATAAAAAATCCCAAATTCATGAAGTTTAAAATTTCTGAACTAAAAGGTATAGGCAATCATTAACTAACCGCGCATAATTGATGTTCATTCAGTTTAAGGTATTAACAAATCAAAGTTTGAAAAATTAGTTCAATAATGTTTCGCAAGAAAAAAGGAACCACATATGGAGTCATTGTTGTCTACTTATTGAGCTACTATAGTAATTATGGATCATCTTCAAGATTAATCAATAATAATGATTAAAATAGGTAGCCAACGAATACAGCCAATGTCTGTAAACGTCGAGGGATTTCGTAGCTGTGATTATAATTTTTTAAATTGGAATTAATTTAATTAATTAAGTTTGCTAATTTAGCCAAAAAAAAAAAAAAACAAAGAGGTGCACTTAAATAATTTAATTAGTGCGGACAGGCTGGAAATTGAGTAGGAATATGTGTGTGTGTGTGTGTTTTCAATTCCAGCTTTATTCTTCCGAATGCTCCCTTGAAGGCTGACAAGACGAGGGTGACAAATTAAGCTACTCAAAGAAATACTCCACATTGATAGAAAAGTTGCGCACTACAAAGTTCGCATTATCTATATTACATAACTATCCGAATTTAAATAAAAAAGAAAAAAAAAACCTAAATATTTAGCTCATTGTAGCACTGAAGTTACCTCTTTCTCGTGGTAACTCTAATGGGATTATCATAGTCATGTCCTTTACCAAAGTGTAGAATAAAAAGATTTATGACTACAAGAGCAAGATCAGCTTTAGTGATAAATGACGTTCAAGTTATATGCTAAAAATTCTTGAATATATATATATATATATATATATATATATATATATATTTTGTTGATGTGATATATGTGTAATATTTAATAATGTTAAATATTTTTCTTGTAACTTCACTAAACGAACGAATACTGTCTCTTCAAACTTGAACCTGTTTATCATCAATATATTGAAAACAATTCGTACACTCATTTAATAAAAATTGAGCTAGCTTCATTTGATATTATAACTTCTGTACAAAAGCATGAGATATTGTACGTCAAAATCTGAAAACTAATTTAAATTAATTTAAGGGTATATTAGATGCAAATGTGGATTGCAACTAGCTATAACCAATCGTTCATTCCCTTAATGGAAGCATGTACATTAGCTTTTGACTCCTACATATAAAATTCATCATACTTTATTTTTTTTATTTCAATTTGCCATATCATAAAGATTATTTGACATATATTTTATTACTATTTTTTGCTTGAATTTTCATACATTTATTGGATATTGCATATCTTTAATATATAACTCACTCCATAGCCTATTCAAATTATAAATTAGTTTGATAACATGAGAATATGTGCGACGTGCCCACCACTTGCAAAGATATATTAGCCATATATATATATATAAAATTACTCACACAAGTTGTGTAACACCTAAGAATTTTTAATACATTAAAAATGTATTAATTTAAGGATTATATTAAGATAAAAAATACAGTTTAAGAAAAAATAATGTATAATAACATAGAAAATTGTATAGTATTAGAGTAATGCAGTGTAAAAATTAGACTGTTTAAGATCATATAGTACAGAAATTAGACTGTTTAAGTTAAAGTAGTATAGGAATAATACTGTTTAGAGAATATAGATGAATAAGAAATGTTATGTTTGGTCTCCAAAAATAAACCAGAGGCAAGTAAAATATTTTACACAGTCTAAGAATGTAACACTCAAGAATTTCTAATCCATTAAAAATGCAGTAAGTTAAGGATTATATTAAGACGAAAAATATAGTTTAAGAAAAAATACTATATAATAACATGAAAAATTATACAGTATTAAAGCAATGCAGTGTAAGAATTGGATTGTTTAAGGTCATGCAGTATAGAAATTGGGCCTGTTTAAGTTAAAGCAGTATAGGAATAATACTGCTTAGAGAATATGGATGAATAAGAAAGGTTATGTTTGTCCTCCAAAATAAACTAGAGGCAAGTAAAATATTTTATACAGTCTAAGGATATGTTTTTGCACTGTTTTTACCATGACAGTATAGAAAAAATACTGTGTGGTAAAAAATTATACAGTGTAAATTTTTTAGGCCCCACAAAGTGGACACTCCTTAGATTTCTATTAGGCCACATGCCATGAAAGGTGGCCCACTCCTTTATGCCACCTAGGGGTATACTCATAGATTACCATGAGTCATCAAAGTGGATAAGAAACATTAAATGCAACTTATCACAAAATAATTTTCTTTCTTCTTCTTCCTCAAGTCACGGCAGCCATTGAAGGGCTCTTTCAAAAAATTTTCTCAACTCAACTCTTTACAAAAATAGCCCCAAACAAGTTTTAAAAGCAAAGCTCAAGGATTTTTACAAATTTTAATGTAAAATCCTAAACTTTTTAGCAAGTTTTCAAGGGATTTTTCATGGGTTAAGGGGGAAATTAATTCATGGTGTTTTTGCATGAAAATAAAGCCTAGGAAAGAGTTCAAGGAGCCTTGGAAGGCTAGAAATCAAAAGAGTGTTATTTGGGTAAGTTTTGAATTTCAAAGTTTTAAAATTTTGTAATTTTTGTTTTGATTTTTATTCCTTTGAACCTATGGGGTTCTTGAGCATGTATTTGATGAAATTTCATGGATATGTGATGTATGGCATGTTGAAGTTGTGAAATTTTGGTTTATGGTGCAAAACTGTAGTTTTTGCAAAAAGTATTATTTTTGTAATTTTGATGTTAGTCTTAGCAAAAGTGATGTTTGAGCATGAGAATGATTTAAACAAAGGATGAAACGGTTTTTGCAAGGGTAGATATGCAATTTTGAAATAGATTTTTACAAAAACACCTATGTACAGTGAGAATTTGAAGAAAGTTAAAACACGAAAGTTGTAGATCTCGACGAAATTGTTAGACAATACGCCAGTTCGTCAAAAATCTCTACCAATTGTGAGATTTTAATTTTACAAGAATTTGTTGAAATTGGGAAAAAATTTTAAAGGGCAAAAATGTCATTTTTGCAAAGGATTTTGAATATGGTACTTGGAGCAAAAATATTCCTCATGAAAAATGGAGACTAATGGTTTAAAAAGATTATTTTTGGTTCCAAGGGCATAAATGCAAATATTTTTATATTTTGAGCCAAAACCGTAAATTATGTGAAAACTGAATTTTCACTAGAGAACATTGGTTTTCTATACTGCTGTAGGCAGTAAGTATTATGGATGCTAAGTTTTAAGGATTTAAAGTTAGGCAAGAAAGGAATGAAAGAAAAAGAGGTTAAGGGCAAAATAGTCATTTTATGAAAAATGACCAAAACGGACCCAAAATGTATAATGTTGGAAAACGCTCCTTCAAGGGAATTTTTTCGTAACATGTACGAAATGGAATGTTAAGTTAAGCAATGAATTTTATAGAGTCACGAAATGGACGAAAAACCCATTAAGGGTAAAATCGTCATTATCAAAGAAATGGTCAGAACGGAGTCCAACACTTCGATTTAGCATAATGTTCTTTGACGAAAAATAGTTTTGTAATATGTTAAGTAATGTAACCGCTATGTGTGACAAGAGATTTAATAAGAGATGTTTAAGTAAATGAAAGGTAACCCGGTGGGTTACAAGGTTAAAAGGAAAGGTGACCTCGATGGGTTACAAAGTTAAATAAAGACAAGGGTAAACGGATAGCGTACAAGACAGCTTAAAAGGAAAGAATGGTTAATGTTTATATTTTATTATCAATCGAGTGGATTGATAATAAAGAAAGTTAACTAATAAGTCGGCTGTCATTTGATCAGAACACAGGAGCCGACTAATGAAACGAAAAAGAATGAAAAAGGAACGGAATAGAGAACGCTAGAGCATAGTCCGGGTAAGTTTCAAACCTCACCTACAGCATGAAATAAATGATTTTCAAACGCTTATATATATGTTTGCAATTGTTGTGCAAATTGTTTTTAAAGTATGTTCGTATTTGTTATACAAGAAGTTTTAAAGTTTAAATCAAGGTTTGCAATGTATTTGTAATTATTGTTTTTAAAGTATGATAGCATTTTGTTAATGCATAAAGTTTTACAGTTTAATTTATTAGTTTTCTAATGCATTTGTTATGCAATAAGTTGCACTTGCTATGCAATAAGCTTTAGAATACAAGTTATGACTTGCAAAATGTGTCTGCGTTATTAGTTGTATTTGTTATGCAATAAGTTGCATTTGTTGTACAATAGATTTTATAGTACAAGCTAGGATTTGCAAGTGTGTTGCATATGATGTGATTGCATTGGATATGTTCACTAAATTTAATAAGAAGGTAACGTAAAGATAAAAAGAAAGTGTCGTACCAACCTCTTTGTTGTGAGGTAATAAAAGTAAAGTTAAAGTTTGACCTCCAAGGTGTGAGGTACATGATCCCGTGTTCGACGGTCTCAAGTCTTCCATAGGGGAAGCATTATGTTTATGATCTTATGATTAATGATGCTGGTACGAACACTAAAGTAAGACAAGAAAAGATAAAGAACAAGGATAGAAGGTGTAACACCCGCCTAATTTTCATGTAACGGATTATGTCATGATAATAATGACATTAAGTGTTATATTTATGATATGAGTTATGTTATATAATATAATGGTGTTAACTATTTTATTTTAAGTGTTATGGCAGGTGATGCTCACGTGGAATTGATGTGCTCAAGTGTTCATGTTATTAATGTTATATGTTCAATCATAATTTTATGATAATTTAATGATTTGGATGATTTTGGTATGTTAGGGCAGATCGACAGGCCGAACCATTTAGTTCGACAGGCCAAAATGATTCCCTCAAAACGGCAAGCCAATGGCATATCATCGGTAGGCCGACCTTCAGAGATCGGCAGGCCGATGACAACTGACAAGCAGTCAGCAGAAATTTCACAAAATTTGTGATAAGGTTGATTATGTGATTGGATGATTTATTTTGAATAATTGACATATTTTTGGAATGATTTCTTTTATTTTTGGTAAAGAAGCAATTGACTTTTGATTGATTTGAATTAATGGATAAGTTTTCCCATTTTTAAAAGAGGCAAAATATGGTAATTGTTACAAAATTGATGACCTTCCCTTATTGCTTCCCATTCTTCACGCAGATTAGCCCAATAATAGTCAGAAAATTTCTGAAATATATCTCTTTTTTTTTTACGCCATTTTCACATAAACGCTCTCGCTCTCTCTCTCTCTCTCTTGTTTTCTCTTTCTCGTTTTCTCTCTCTCAATCTCTCTCTTCTTATCACGTTCTCTCCTTCTTCTTCCTCTCAATTTTCCCTTGCTATTATTTGTAAGAAATACTGAAATTTCTTTGGTTGAATTCGAAGGAGTTTTTAGAAGAAATTGTTTTGAGGTAAGCACACATTTTTTGGTATTTTCTGAAATTGTATCTCTCCTCAGTCCGACTGCAATGTCTCCGTCTAGGACTGTCATTTTGCTCTGAAATTTTTGTATGTTATTTATGCATGTGTTATGTGATATTCCTCCAAGTTTCACGTTATTTAGATTTTTCTATGATAAGTTATGAATTTTCTCCTCTCTGCCTCTCAAATAAATTATTGCTGATTGTTTATGTGCATAAAATGTAGTTTTTGTTTATACAGTAAATGATTGATATTTCCGACGAAATTTTTATAAAATGTTCACAAATATGTTAAGTAAAGGACTGGAAAGTTTGGTGATAATTTGATTAATATCTCATGTGTTATGAAATTTTTTTATAGAAGCTAGGTTTTTTAGACTGTTTTAATGATTAATTGTTGAACTTTTATTGTGTGATGTTTTGCATGATTTAATAAATTTATTTGATGAGGAAATATTTTTATGATACTATAATTATATGTTAATATGTTGTTATATGAGTTTAAGGGTCAAAGTATTTTAATTATGGAATTATTATAAGATATGGATGATTTAATATGTGAATGTAAAATAAGAATTGTTCACTGTTTTTGTTTTTCTAATGGCTGACAATTTTTATGAGTATGATGTATGATATGTTTGAGACATTAAATAAAATTTTTATGACTAAAGAAAAATCATGGTGATAGGTTTATGTGTTAACTTTGTTCTTGCAAAATTTGGTGCTCAAATTGTATGTGGATGTAAAGTTATTAATTTTTAAATTTATGAAAGTCAGAAATGTATTTGTGTTGATAGTTTTGTTTAAAATGCTTTTAAGTTAATGAAAAATGTAGTATGAATTGTCATGTTTCTAGAAATGAATGTATGTATGATGTTTTATGAAATGGATATTATGTTGTGGTAATTAATTCATTAAAATAAATATTAATTGCCATTTTATGAATGTATGACATGAACACAATGAGAATTGAGTACATCAAGACCGCGGCATCGTCACCTATAAGATAATGTTAAGTAAGCTTTAAGAAGTAAGTACATTCTCACCTGCAACATGATATGTTTATGAAAAGTATGAGTTCATGAAAAGTTTGAAATCTATGTTCATGATGGTTTTATGATGATTACTCATGATGATTTTACATGAAGTATTATTATGAAGTTTTTAAGGCATGAAAGTTTATGCATGTTTTGATGATAATGTTTTTCAAAGCATGAAAGTATAAGTATGTATATATGTATCACCTAAATAAGTGTTGCACACCCAATGAAATGTTAAGTTATGATATGTATCATGTTTGATTTGGGATTAGCTACCCCTCTCCTCTCACGACGGCGCGCCTATGATGATGAAGTTATGGTGCAACACTTGGGCCCTTAAGATAAAATGAATTAAGTTTTAATATGGTCAACGTAATGAAAGATATGTTCCCAATGAAATTGTGCCTAGAGCACTATTATGATGATGATGATGATGTTCATAAAATGTTTTTAAGTTGTGAGAATTACAATGTACTTACTAAGCATTAGCTTATTCAAGTTTTACATTATGTTGCAGATAAGAGTAAGAAAGTTTTGGAGTAGGCGGAGGACATCGACAGGCGTGTGAGCTAAGGAAGATGAATTGCAAATAAAAAAAGCCAAGAAAGAGATTTTAATGAAATAATCCATGATTTACGATTCTGAGTATGTTTATTATTTTTGAATTTTAAGGATATGTTTTATAATTTTGAGAATGTTATTTGATGGACTTTATTATTTTATAAATTTTCTTCTGCATTTGAAACTTTAAAACTTGTTTTAAAACAAATTATTTTTATAACAGTTCGGCCTACCGACCATTACTGGTCGGACTACCGAAGAGCTTAATCGGCCTGCCGGTTGCCATGTATCGGCCTGTCAAACTTATCGAATTTAAAACCCCATTTTTGCAAAGCCTCGGGTGGCCTGTCGATGGATGACCTTCGGCCTGCCGGTCGAGTTCGGCCTGTCGAACTGTGTTCAAAGAATTTTATTAATGTCTTCAAAGGTTAATTTAATTTTCAATGAAATTAGCAAACTATTTACAGGATATTTATGGAAAAGCGAATTGTTATAATTAAGAAATTTATAAATTCTCGTGAATTGTTAAAAAAAAATGTAAGTACGGATCTTGGGTATACTTTTCCAAACTATGATTTCAAATACATGTTATAATTTATAATAGTTTTGCTTCAATTAATGGTTAAATGAATAAATGTAACGACATCTATGACGTCCGTAAAAGGGAGCGTTACAGAAGGTTAAAGTAAGATAAGGGTAGATAAGGAACGAAGGTGGAAGGTTAAAGTAAGAGAAGAACGTTCATAAGACATTCATAATTGAAAATACATAATTGAAAATACATAATTGAGCATAAATGAAAACATGTATTTTAGTTTTGTTTGTTTTCCTTGTCATGAAATATTTAAATGCTATGAAAAACATTCTGAGGAATGTTTATGTTAAGTGTTTATGAAAACATTTTCATATTTACAAGAAAGTGTTTATAAATGACGTGTTATGAAAAACGTTACAGAAATGTTTTATGAAAACGTTTATGAGAAACGTTTTATAAATGTTTTATGAAAAATGTTTATGAAATACGTTTATGAAAAATGTTTCAAGAGATAGGTTTTTATGAAAAAAAGTTTTTAAAGCATTTTTAAGTGCTTTGTGAGATTATGTTTGAACTTACTGAGCAAAAGCTCATAAAAAGTTTCTTCATGCTGTAGGTAGTTTTATAGGCAATCAGTAGGACCTGTTAGAAGAGTTGGGTGCTCGGAGTGCAGATGCGAAGATTTGGGTATGGATACTATCATGATTTTGTTTCCGCTATTCAAAGAAAAGGTTTTTCATTATTTAATATAGTGTTTTCAAAGTTTTTAAGGAAATCAGAGTTTTAAGAAATATTTTCAAAAGTTTTAAGATACATTATACTAAATGTGTTATAAAATTATTAAATGAAGTTTTAAGTTATGATTTAGTAAATGTTCCTTGTTAAGTTTTAAGGAACGATTTGAAATGGTTTTAAAGGCAGATATTGAGCCAGGCCTCCACTTAAATGGCGACAAAGGTTGTAACAATTTTTAAATACGTTTTAAAGCATGTTTAAAGGAAAAAAAATTTAATTTAGTATATTTCTTACTAAGTAAGTAAGATTACTATTTAAGATTAATGTTTATGAAAGTAAAGTGACTGCCCAAAAAGGCAGCTCGTCACAAGTAATATGTTTTTGCACTGATTTTACCACGACAATATAAGAAAAATACTGTGTGGTGAAAAATTATACAGTGTAAATTTTTAGGGCCCACTTTGAATTTTATTGGGCCACCAAGCCATGAAAGGTGGCCCAATCCCATGGTGACACCTAGGTAACCTAATGGATTATCTTATGAGTCACCCATTGGATAAGCATGCATTAAAGGTGTGTTTAGCCAAAATTTCCCACTTCTTCTTCTCCAAG
>CAMOHE010051110.1:108966-132798 GCA_946598075.1 Artocarpus hirsutus
TTCTTCTCCAAGACCCACGGCAGCCATGGTTGAAGCTCTCCCAAAAATTTTTCAACTTCCCATCTTTGTAAAACTAACCCCAATTAAGTTCAAGAAGTGAAGCCCAAGGATTTTAACAAGTTTTAAGGTAAAAACCTTAACTTTTTTCAAGGTTTTTTATGGTTTTTCTTGGGTTAAGGAAGGAAAGTTAATTCAAAGCACTTTTGTGTGAGTGTGAGAAATGCTTAGGAAAAAGGCTTTAAAGGAGCTCTTGGAGGGCTAGAAGCACAAAGTTCTATTTGGGGTAAGTTTTGAATTTTAAAGTTTTAAAATTATGTGATTTTTAATTTGATTTTTGTTCTTTCAAAGGTATGTGGGCTTTCAAGTAAAGTTTTGCTTTAATCCCATAGATACATGAATTATGGCACGGTAATGTTGTGAAAATTTAGGTTTTATTGTGCAAAATGTTGGTTTCTGTAAAAAGTGTTATTTTTGTAATTTTAGTACTAATTTTGCAAAAATGATGATTTGGCATGAAAAATGATTGAAACAAGAGTTGGAACTACCCTTGCAAGGGTAGAGATGCTGATTGAAAACAGATTTTTACAAAAATGCACCAAGGACTAAATTGAAAGAAAAAGTTCTTTCTTGGAAGAATTGAAAAATGCCCAAAAACACCCCTGTACAGTGGGAATTTTGAGAAAGTTAAAACATAAAAATTGTAGATCTCGACGAAACTGTTAAATATTACAGACAGTTTGTCAAAATCTCAACCGCTTGTGAGATTTTAATTTTACAAGAATTTGTTGAAATTGGAAAAAAGTTTTAAGGGGCAAAAATGTCATTTTCTCAAAGGATTTTGAATATGGTGCTTTGAGTAAAAATGTTCCTCATGAAAAATGGGGACTAATGGTTTAAAAAGATTATTTTTGGTTCCGAGGATAAAAATGCAAATATTTTTGTATTGAGCCCAAAACTGTAGAATTGTGTGCAAACTGAGTTTTCACTAGAGAATGTTGGTTTCTTATATTGCTATAGGCAGTAAGTATTATAGATGCTAAGTTTTAAAGGATTTAAAGTTTAGTCAAGGAATGAATGAAAGAAAATGAGATTAAGTGCAAATATGGTCATTTTATGAAAAATGGCCAAAACGGGTTCGAAACGCCTGATGTCAGGAAACGTTTCTTAGTGGAAATTTTTTCGTATTATGTAGGTAATGAAATGTTAAGGTTAAGCAATGAGTTTTATTAAGTTACGAAGTTGACGAAAAACCTGCAAAGGGTAAAATCGTCATTTTAAAAAAAAAGGCTAAAACGAAGTCGAACACTCCGATTTACATAACGTTCTTAGACGAAAAATGTTCAGTAATATGTTAAGTAATGAAATCGCCAATGAGACGGGAAATTTAATAAGGAATATTTAAGTAAAGGAAAAGTAACCCCGATAGTTTATAAGATTAAGTAAAGGAAGGATAAACCGAAAGTATACACGTCAAGTTAAAAGAAAAGAATATTTAATGTTTATGTTTTATTATTAATTGAGTAGATTGATAAAAAGAAAGTTAATTGATAAGTCGGCTATCGTTTGATCAGGACACAGAAGCCGACTAATAAAAGAAAAAGGAATGAGAAAGGAACAAAATAGAGAATGCTAAAGCATAATCGGGTAAGTTTCAAACTTCACCTATAGCATGAAGTAAATAATTTTTAAATATTTTTGTATATGTTTATAAATGAGTTGGCAATTATTATGCAAGTTCTTTTAAAGTATGTTTGCATTTATTATGCAAAAAATTTTAAGGATTCGAAGCAAGATTTGCAATGAATTTAAAACTATATATTTAAAGCCTATTTGCATATTGATATGCATAATGTTTTTAAAAGTCCAAGTTATGATTTTCAAAGTAATTAAAATATGTTTTGCATTTTGATAATACAAAATATCTTATAGTTTAAGTTATAAGTTTTATGATGCATTTGTTATGCAATAAGTGGCATTGGTTATGCAATAAGTTTCAAAATAAAAATTATAATTTACAAAATGTGATTGCGTTATATGTTGCATTTGTTATGCCATAAGCCTTAGAATACAAGTTATGACTGGCAAAATGTGTCTGCGTTATAAGTTGCATTTGCTATGCAATAAGTTGCATCTGTTGTGCAATAGATTTTATAGTACAAGCTATAATTTGCAAGCATGTTGCATATGATGTGATTGCATTGGACATGCTCACTAAAGTTAATAATAAGGTAACGTAAAGATAAAAAAAAAATTGTCATACCAAACTCTTTGTTATGAGGTAATGAAAGTAAAGTTAAAGATTGACCTTCTAGATGTAAAGTACATGACCTCGTGTTCGATAGTCTTAAGTCTTCCGCAAGGGAAGCATCATGTTTATGATCTCATGATTAATAATGCTGATACGAATACTAAAGTAAGATGAAGAAAATTAAGGAACATGGATAGAAAGTTAAAGTAAGATAAAGAAAGTTAAGGAATAAGGATAGAAAGTTAAAGTAAGAAAGAAATGTTCATAAGACGCTCATAATTAAAAGTTCATAATTAAGCATAAATGGGAACATGTATTTTGATTTTACTTGTTTTCCTTGTTATGAAACATTTATATGCTATGAAAAACATTTTGAGGAATGTTTTATATTAAGTGTTTATGAAAATATAAACGACGTTTATGAAGAGCAATTTGAGAATTTTTTTATGTTAAATATTTTATAAAAAGCGTTTATGAAAAACGTTACAGAAATATTTTATGCAAACATTTATGAAAAACGTTTTAGAAATGTTTTATGAAAAATGTATATAAAAAGTGTTTATGGAAAAGCGTTTTAGAAATGTTTTATGGAAATGTTTATGAAAAACATTTTTAGAAATGTTTATAAAAAAAGTTTTAAGAGAAAGGTTTTTATGAGAATAATTTTTAAAGCATGTTTAAATGATTTGTAAATTTATGTTTGAACTTACTAAGCACAAGCTTATTAAAAGTTTCTTCATACTATAGGTAGTTTTATGGGTGATCAGTAGGACCCGTTAGAAGCGCTGGGTGCTGCGAAGATTTAGGTATAGATACCATCACAGTAAGTTTCCGTTGTTCAAAAGAAATATTTTCCACTATGTGATATAGTGTTTTCAAAGTTTTAAGAAAATCGGAGTTTTAAGAAATGTTTTAAAAAGTTTTAAGATACATTTTAAGAAATGTTTTATAAAATTAGAAAGTGAAGTTTTAAGCTATGATTTAATAAATGTTTCTTATTAAGTTTTAAGGAACGATTTGGAATGGTTTTAAAGGCAAATGTTGAGCGAGGTCTCAACTTGCATGGTGACAGTGGCCGCAACAGTTTTTAAGTACATTTTAAAGAATGTTTAAAGAAAAAAATTATTTTAGTATTTTTCTTACTAAGTAAATAAGATTACTGTTTAATTAATAATGTTTTAACTAAGTAAAGTGACTATCTGAAAAGACGGGTCGTCACAAGTTGTTACTGGGATTAATAGACTATTAGTAACAACAAGTCATGACTAAAAATATAATTAGTTATAAGATAATTTTTGTTGTGATTAATATGTTGTCACTAAATTAGTGTCTAGTTTTTTTAGTGAGAGCTTCACCTAAAAATGACAAATGGTCATCCAGGCTAGCTAACTAGAGTAGTACTTCAATAATTGTAAGAAATATTCTTTAAGAAAATGATACATTCCCATATATACAAGAGAAAAGTGGGTCCCTACAAGAGTCATGATCCATCAGTAAGGTTATGATGCTTTCGACATCAACTCTCGGCCTATCAAGTCCGTTCATTATTAATATATATTTACACATTACCTAAAAACAAAAAAAAAATGATATAATTAAAACTAAACTGAAAGAGAGTAAAAAATATTAAGATGTTTGGAAACTCAATTTGAATCAATAGTTAAAATTAAAAACACTATATTAATTTAAAATTTTATAAAAAAAAATATTTTAACAAAATTGATATTTTGAATCGCAAATAACCATGGCTTCAAAGCACTCTCATATTAAATAAGTTGGAGGCATCCTATTAGGATATTTGCAAGTCATGATTCAAACCGAAATTTTAGAGGAATTAATTTTGAGGGCATCAATGAGATATTAGATAAGTTGTAAGTCTGCACTACTGATAATATGCTCCATTTGAAAGAAAGCGAAAAAAATTATGCAAAGATATGATAAAAATGTTTAACATTTATGGCCATTATATAATACAATAAAATTTAATAATTACTTTTTCCTTGTTTTATTTTCAGCATAAAAAGTACATGGTTATATGTACACATGATGAGATAAAGGTTTCGTATTTGACAAAACCTACCAACCCCTTTTAACATTTTTCAACGTCTGCTCCTAACTTTTACATTATAAGACAATTTATAATTACAATAACTTGAAGGAACCACATACTATAATTAAAATAACATTTTTTTTCCTTTCATTCAGTTTGGTGTGTTTTGTTTTGGGTTGGTGAGAAACCTAGCAGTGCTTAGAAAGCTAAGTTTAATCTTTACTTTCTGAGAAAATTCTATAACTTACAGATAATTACGTACTTATAATATGTTCATCGCATATTTAACAACACATGACAATTGATGATCATTTTCAGCATCAACGGTCGAAAAAGGTTCTAAATAATAAAAACAGACGTACTCGACGATCATGAACCAGACTTGCTTGGTTATATTTTGTAGCAGATCATGTTCACTAATTTGGAGCCATTTTTGTCCCTCTAATTACCGGTGACTTCTCACTTCACTAGCACTGCATATACACATATAAGTGTATTTATATGCATATATACAAATATATATATAGACATATATATATACACATTTTTGCATATGTATATACTTGCTAGTGCAAATTTTGTCCCATTTCTATGGTGCTGAGGGCATTATTCAATTCGAAATCATCGAAATAATCCAATCCAAAGTCTTGAATCCCGAAATCCTGGCAATCCAATAGCCATGATGAGCAGTTGTCCTCAAAAGATGGCAATATTCCCATGTGATCATCACTATTAAGCACTTTTTGATCTCCACTTAGTAATGTTGGATGATCATGATCATGATCATGGTCATGATGGTCATGATCATCATCACATAATGAGCTCCACAACATTTCCTGATCAAGCTGGGGATTGGACTTGTCCACCGGCCACAAGACATTGTTCATTAGAGACTCATCGGCGTTGCAAATGGTGTCTAACAAATTAAGGTTGGACTCTTCGCCTCCAGAGGCAAAAGAGTTCTCGGGGGCAGGCGACGAGCTCGAGTAGTTGACCTCCTCCGAGTTGATGGTGCTACCGGAACTTTCTTGTGGCAAGCTGTTACTTATGATTTTGTTACTACTAGTAGTAGTAGTACTATTAACATCTTGGCAATCAATAGTAGTACTAGTACTAGTACTATTTTCCATGGTTTTATTGTTTGTTGGTAATTGATCATTATTAATATCCTTGTGGAGGGGTTCATGAGTGACAGGGTCTATTCCCATCTTGAGAAGCTTTTTCTTGATATGGGTGTTCCAGTGATTCTTGATTTCATTATCTGTTCTCCCTGGCAATCTTGATGCAATCTTGGACCACCTGCCCAAATGTTCAAAATCACAACAAATTAAACAAAAAAATTCCACCAATAATATATATATATATATAATTGTTAAGATAATATGTAAATAATTGTTAAGATAATATGGGGAATTTCTTGTTTATTCATCAAGAAATAATAAATTTAATTGAACATTAAGCAAACAAATTGCTGAAGAAATAGTCATGACGTCTATCACAAGTAGTACTGTAGAAAAAAATCTAAATCAAGAATTTTCTGTGGAAATTGTATGTATCAAATTATGGATAGAATAGTCGTTGGTTTATAATATGAAAGCATGTCAAAATTCCCTATAATGACAAGAATACTTGTGAAACCAAGGAAAAAAGGGTATTCAGCTAGTAAAAACTTTTTTTTTTTGGGCTAGTAAAATCACTTGTAATTAATATGTTATCTCCTACAATTAATAAAGGTGAAAAGTTACAGGAAATTAAGAGAAAAAAAATGACATAATTAGTGTTTATCAAGCATATCCTCGTAGAAAGGTCAAGAAATTAGTTTGGCTATAGCTGTTTCAAAAGAGGAGTCAACTACACGTTGCCTACTTAAAAACCAATAATATTAAATTGAGAATACGTTTAATGTTTTTCAACTTGATGATGCAAAAAGAAATAAAATTGAAAACAACGTGGGAACTATAGGTAGACACAACAAAAAAAAAATTCTCAAATATCCTACTTTATATCTTGTCAATTAGAGAAACAGAAAATCAAAATTAGCAGTTTGTCCAATAGAAATTAAAGGCTGCACCAAAACCTGTCGATTATAACAAATTAATCATGATCAACGATCATCATCATCATCTACACTGCTCCGGACAGTAACAAACACTGGTGATCCTTAACAAAACACATATTATACGATTATTGTATAATTATCAATATATATGTACAAATATATATATATATATATATGTATATAACTAGAGAGGGTATTCAACCTATTTCCAAGACGAGCATGAAGATCAATGACCAGCTGTTCCTCAGCCTCGGTAAGGAGGCCTCTCTTGAGGTCAGGGCGGAGGTAGTTGGTCCAGCGGAGGCGGCAGCTCTTGCCGCAGCGGCGGAGGCCCGCGAGCTTGGGAACAGCCCGCCAGCAGCAGTGGCCATTGGTGAGAATGAAGTTTATGAGCTTCTTGTCCTCCTCAGCTGTCCATGGCCCTTTCTTCACACCTAGTTTGTCACAACAAGGTTGCCTCCCCATAGTATATACTAACTAGTAATTATAAGTACTACTATTGGTATTACTATTATTATTATTATTATGTACTATACTCTAAAATTAATGAGCTACAATATTAATATTAACACAAGGACTAGCTAGTGGCGCTAAGGAAAGTTCTGACTAGAAACAAAAAATGTACAAAATTTTTGAAGTAAAGTAGGCTAAAGGTTCTCACCAAAACCCAACTTGGTAAAGACCCCAAGAAGCCCCACACCCACTCCCACGTTTATATAAAGATCCACATGAGGTCCGCAGCTCATTCAACATATCCCGTGATTATAAACAAACATTTTCACACAGAAAAGTGATGAAATATTTTTATAATTTTTTAAGTTGTGTGAGGGATAAGTGGGGTCCACCATCCGGTTGTGAAAGGGAAATGGGAACTAATGATTTGTGGAGTTATGGTTCTGGTGCATGTGGGTACACTAAATGGGTGGCCAAGAGGGATGGGTGACCCAAGAACAAAGCTCCAAGTCAGCATTTTATTTTATTTTTTTGTTACCAAAAAACTTTTCCCATATTCCTTTCCTTTTTTTCTTTTTTTTAGACGTCTCTTATCTGAATCCTTATCATTGTGTACATTTTAAAACTCTTAATGGGTGTTTGATACTTCACTTTTAACCTATCAATTATAACTATAAATAGTATAAAACTTTTAATAGTTACAGCTCTCATATAGCACAATTTTTAAACTTAAAACATTAGTTATAATTAAAGTTTCAAACAAAAACATCAAAAGCATACTTTTTATAAATCTAATTGTTAAAAAATAAATATTTATGGATGGGTGTCTTTTTCAGTTTTAAAAGAGAAATTGTCCTTTTGTTTTTGCATAAAATTGTTATTCCTATTTTCCTACACAAACCACACTGCCCTTGTAGCTTGGTTGCAATCTTACTCAACCATTCCATCATCCGTTTCGTCATCACCACGTTTACGTGTCCTTATTGTGGACACTCATATGGTGTTGCGTAGAAGTCTAAAATCCTGCTCTGCACTATCAATATCAACCGTTTGATCACCAGGGAAAATTATCACTTGCTTCATGATTTTCTTTCTGTTTGATTTTTTTCCCCTTTTGTTGATAATTTACTAATCTGCAGGAGAATTTTTTAGGACCTTAAAATTTTTTTGGCTTTTATGTTGAAGAAAAGAACTCAATTAATTGCAGTCATCTTATTCATTTGTTTTTCTAGCTTATGGGGGAGACCTTAATTTGGTCATATGTTTCTTTCAAAGTACAACCGATCACAACACGCCATAAGTTTTGAGACAGCCAAGCATGCACTTCCCTTCCGTCTGGGACGTTAAGGACATAGAAAAATATTTAGGCAGTGCGGAAAATAAGTTTGAGGTAAAAAAAATTTAGTTCAAACTTATTTCATTATAGCATTTTTATTGCAAAATTTAAATTGCTATAATAGAAATTCAAATTTTTTTATTCAAATTTTGTTGTTCAAGCTAATTTTTCAAACAGTCTAATTATCTTTAATTTACGATCATGTGAATTTTTCTACAAATATAAAGTACTGTTCATAATAAGCAAATAAAAGAAAATTAAGCTAGCCATTTATGCCTGTGGTAAAAAAAAAAAAAAAAAAAAAGAAGCTCAAAAGGAGAAGTATTTACATATCACAATTATCAACAAGTAGCCAGCAGGCTAGTGATTTAATTTGTTTAAATCCGTAAATAAAATAAGTATTTAATTAAAATATGTAATATATAAGGTGGGTTTTTTTTAAAAAAAATATACATTGCCAGATTGAACCTACAATCTCCCTCAAATCTACGCCACTCAAAATCCCAATGCTAATAGACCAAACAGTCTTAGGCTTGCAAGTATCAATTGGCACTATATAAAAAAATGGAATTATCAATTTGGCCGTCAAAAGAAGTGACAAATAAATATGTCCAAAATGTAACTAAATTAGCTAGTCAAATATTTGACAGTAGAACGCGCACATTGGAATATGTAGATTTCATTAATTTTTCTTGGCAGGAGAAAAGACAGTCATAACTAGCAAACAATCACATTAAATTTTGCAATTTCTGTGTTCTCTGTTATTTTTTCAAACTTGTGTTTGTTTGAAATCAGATTATCCTAATTAATGCATGACATTTACTTTGGAGAAACGACACCAATTCGGTATATAGGCGAGGATATTGCAAAATTATAAAATCTTAATTTTCTATGTTGTTAACAACAAGGAAAATTAGCTTAATTAATATATATTTCATAAATCTCCTGGAGAAAAACACTTTTTCATATTTGTTATTAGTGCCTTTTTAATAGTGACATTATAATAATAATATAAATTTTAATTCAGTACTAACTTCAACTCAAAAAACCTATCTAATTTTTTAATTATAAGTGGATTGAGATCTATGGAATCCTCTCTACACACGAAATATGTAGAAAAATACCAACATGCATGCCACGTCGGTTTTAAGACCAAAATTTTCGCTATCATCTAGTGTAAATAAAGGTGTTATCGTTCTTCCCTAGTTGATAAAATAGAATAATCATTCTTAATTAATTATGTTACAATCGATCGTTAACAAATATTATTCTAATACCATGACTTGATCAGTACATTTCCCTCTGAGATATTATCTATACTTTCTCAAAACTATGTTAATTCTATCTTTGCACTAATTGTGCAAAAGTTATTACACACCCTCTTTAGGTTCGTACACAGTATGCGTGCATATCTAACTAAAAACAGACAACAAGATTTTGTACACATGCGTGCGTATGTATACATACATATATATAAATATACTGTGTGTGTTAATGCTAGCACGTACATATATTTGTTACTACGTACCATACATACCTAATTGCAACCTATATTGGCATATTTAGTTTATAGATTCGAAGAAAAATTCAAATTTTGTGAGAGAAAGAATTATACTAAAAAAGATTAAAATTGTAATTGAACTTAAATAGACATCAAGGCGTTCAATCAATATGATCCTAGGTTAAATGATTGGCAAAAGAACGTGTACTGAGCCTTTTATTCTCGTCGTAAATGTGGTTTAATTAGTTTGTTTAAAATCCGATGGAATAGGAATTGCTAGAAATGTAGGACCAGTAACAATGATAAATTAATTATTTGTTTGATTGAGATTTTAAGCATTATATACATTGTCAACTTATAAATTGCAATGTCCCATAAAGATTTCTACATAGACACGTACACGTGTCATTTGAAGGAGATAACCCTAGCTGGTAAAAGAAAAATGTTTTCGATTAAGAAAGCTTCAAGTTCACTTTTGTTGTGATTTCCTATCAAAAGGATTAGACGAAACATGGGTTACATTTTATTTTTTTGATAGTGTTGGGGTAGTTACTTATTTCATTTCTTGGTTTTTTGACTTGTGTCTCTTGGCTTAGGTGAACTTGTAGTACCCAAAATGTTGACCCCTTTTTCTTTATAATTGAGTTCTACACTTTATCTTCTTTATATATGTATCCAAAACAAAGCCCTAATTTTTGAGTAATTTGATATTATCCACTCGTTAATGTTTGGTATTGTATACGAAAGTACTAATAGTAAACAATTTGAACACACCATTTGATACATATGTGCGATCCAAAATACGTCTAAGGGCTTAATCCAATTTCAAGTTCCAGGTGTCATGTTTTTATGTACAAGCATATAGTATAACTTGCAAGGCATAGAGATAGATCCTCATGAAGATATGTTAATAACTTCTCTCCGTCGTTTGGTCATTGATACTCTACTTTGTACGTACTCTCAATTTTTGTATTTAAATATTCTTTCCCCGTAAGGAAAGTTAAAGAAATTCATGGGACAACTTTACTTGCCATGCATGCATATATAGTACTTCAAATAACACTTGCTGCTTGCTCATGGTCTGTCGATTCGATCGGTATGTTCTTTTTTTCTTTTGTTTCTCGTTAATATCATGACATGTCAATTAAAATGTTTTAAGTGATATTGATATTTTAAATTAATTAATGTACCATCGTACTTTAATTAACGTTGTATAATATTATTTAAAAGACGTTGAGAGGAATAGAAACAAGATAATACGTGAGTCAAATCTCAATTTTGAAATAAAAAATTATTGAGTACTGCTACGTATCCTCATTAATGGGTTTCTATGGTAATAAAATATTGTTCTTTTATATTAATTTTGAGGCACATATATATATCGACAGGTGGAATATCTATTTTTTTGGGTTAAAAACAGGTGGGTGGTTATGATGCAAAGGCAAGAGCAAGCCAAGGGGGAACAAATATATGGCATTGCTTGCAAGTGAGGATGACCATAGTTTAAGCACAAACATTATAACGGTAGCTGTTGAAGGTTCATGATCACTTCGACGACCTAGCTAGATGATTCCAAATATAATTAATATTAATACATTAATAATTAATTGTGGTAGTATTTTTCACACACTTTTGCAGTTGCTTCCATTGTGGATTTTCATTCATTTTTTTTCTCTGAAACGTGCATATAATATACTGTTGGCTTTACAACATTATTTGCATATGTTGTTTCCTTATATATGTATGAGAAATATTTAAAAGCTCATTTTTTTTATACCCTCCGAGAGAGCATGCAGCTTATTAACTACGAAGAAAACTCACTTGTAACTCAAGAAACATAAGAGTAAAGTAGATGTATCCATGGCATGAACAATTGAATTAGCAGAACATATTAGTATAAATATTATGAGGTAATTAATTCTAATAGCAAAATATAGTTTTAAGCATTTTCACCATAATATACAGTATTTACAAGTAATTACAGATATAGTATTATTAAGTAATTAATCAGAGTCCACATCCACTCGTGCGAAGAATGGTCATCCAAAGAGCTGCATAATAATAATAATAATTATAACATAATAATAAATCAAGAGTTAATCAGACACCACTTAGCTTGTCTTAAAGCGACTTGTGAGCTACCCAAGTGATATTATATTTTCATATAATTGCTACTTTTTTAAATCTCTTAAAAAGACTGAGTTATATCTTACCATTTGACAATTTAATTGACTTAAAAAAAACACCAATACAAGAGACCAATCCAATTACGTAATTAGGGAGTAATGCAATCGTCATTAAAAAAAAGAACCAAACATTCAAAAAATAACAATAACTTTGGAAAAACTAACAACCAAAGAGCATATTTATGGAATATTGACAAGTAATAGAGGTCTCCAATAGAGAGACTTTGGGTTTTTTCCAATTTAAAAAACTTGCACTAATTTCCATGCTGCAATCTCGTACACATGGTTGAGAACTAATGGTCAAGTGTACGTGGTTAAAGCATTCGATTGAAGAAATTTAAATTGGGATTTTTACAACATATATATGCATATGGTTGATACTTTTCTACATTTTAACGACAAGACATTCGAAATATAGATTTTTTTTTCCTTTGTCTCTTTTTTTTTTCTCAATTTACTAGTGGCCATCTTTTAGTCTTGCAAGATACATCAAAAGGGTTTTGAATTTTTAAATAAGATGATGGTTGGTAAGCGAGGATTCAGGTAGATGGACTGCATGTGTATGCATATTTTGTTATTTTTTCAAAATTGGAAGAGACACAATAATGGTGGTGAAAGTGAAAGGTAATTCAAGGGGGGTATAGTTTGTTGCCTCTTTTCAGTACTATTAGCTAGCTAGGATTTTGTGTATAATTGGGAAGAATTCTATGGTAGGATATGGGCGTGTGACTCTACTAATAGAATACGACTTTTGAAGATCAAATCATATTAAATCATATTGGAAAATATCATAACTTGACGGTGTTAATTAAAATTGATCTAACAGTCAAAAGTCAGACTATTATCTTTTTTTCTTTTTTTTTTTTCCATACTTTACTGCAAAACTTTGCGTGCTTTGATCTACTCTAAGTGAATTTCATGTAAGCGCATGTGTGCATTTTTGTTAATAGTCTTTGATGGATGATATGGGAATTCTCTCTCGAAGAATTCATGCATGATCTGTTGGAATTAATCCAATATATGAGCTAATATATTAAATAAATGTATATTAAAGGCTATCATATAAGGTCAGCTTAACTAAAGTGATCAATTTAAGTTTTGGGTTTTTAATGCATCACTAAATGTGGACCTCCTACATATAGAGACCAAAATATAATTACTGATTTTATGATTGGCTAAATTGGTAAAACGTATAACTGTTAGGGTTAGCAGTTATATAAAGGGGTTGTGGTTCTCAAGTCAGGACGTATGTTATTTTTCTGTCACTTATCTATAAAGAGATTATAGAGGCATTCTTTGAAGGAAGACTTACGTACTAGACTTGGAAGATCCTCAACTTACAGACTTAGGCACATCGCATTCAATGGATTTAGGTTAACTTCCGCATCTTGTTAATTATCTCAGTGATTTGACATAAATGATCCTAGATATTAATGGTTTTCATCATAATATTTTGTTCTAACATAGTTAGGTTAAAAAAATAACCCATTTTAGCTGTAGAACACACCTTAATTTTAAATTATACATGTACTAGAACAATTTTAAATTAGAAAGACAATTTACCAGAAACTAAACTTTAGACTACCTTATTGATGGCATATTTTTTTGGGTCACCTAAGAAAAATTTTCCCTCACTCTTAACACGTTAATTAATTTAGTACATTGAAAGATGGGTTCTATCTGACAAACTGATTCTTGAAAGTGTGGTCACATATATACACCCCATGTGTGAACCAGATAGTTTACCTAAAGGTAAAGACGCTTGTTTGAGAAAACAATATACAACCCTGAATATATAAACATACATATACATATATATATATATATATATATAACACTTGTCTTCTTTAGCAAAGATGATATGTTGTTCACTAGTGTATACTAATACTAAGTGTCCAAGTCCACAATAGGTAAAAGGTCTCTTTCCTTGCGTGGCCGACTAAAGAAAGACTTGAGCTTAAGAGTCAAACTTGTGACGTATCACTCTTTTTCTCTGAGCTCCTCATTGTTTTTTTAGTCATGCTTACCCATCATGAAGCAGATATACATATGCCTTGTAACTCAGTCATTGTAATTAGACTTGGTCTTCCTCTTTTTTGCTTTGCTGGTACGGTTGGGTACTTATAGAAGGGATTCAATCGTGTAGAAAATAACATTAATATTGCACTTATAGATAGGGGCAGTATCAAAAAAATTAGCCATGAAGAAGAGGTTATGACTAGACTAAAAAGGTGGTAAATAAAGAGAATTTTAGGAAAGCATTACAAGAAAAACTACATTTAACGACATATTATTTACGACATGTAATTTTTAAATATCGTTGAAAAGTACATACAACGACATCTCCAACAAAGATGTCGTTAATAACATTTGAAACAATAATTAACGACATCTATATAGATGCCGTATTAAATATCTCATTTTAACGACAATAGTTTAGTATCGTTAAATTATTTAACGACAAGTAGGAGATGTCGTTGAAGCCTTGGAGATTTCACGACATCCCTTATAGACGACATCTTGACCAATGTCGCCTATAAGGGGTGTTGTAGAATCTCTAAGGCTTTGACGATATCTCCTACTTGTCGTTAAATAATTTAAAGACACTAAACTATTGTCGTATTAAAGGTCTTCTTTTAACGACAATGGTTTTTTAACAACATTCAAAAACTACATTTTGTAAATAATATATCGTTAAATATATTTTTTTTGTAGTGAAGAGAGGTGAAACACAATTTTAAAAGGGGTAAAGCACAAATTTTCTAAAATTTTACTCTCGGGTTAGGTGGTTTGGTCTCTGCTCTTGGCTATTTATTGTGTATATGTGCGTTATAATTTTGTTTAGGCGGCTAGTTTTTAAGGTGAGACATTGCTGGATCAACAAAGTTCATATATACATGCGACATATATATATATTGATGCACATATATATACAGACATAATCGTTGTGTGTATATAATCGTTACCAACTATGCACTTTTGATGAGACTAAGTAAGCTCAAACTAGATAGTGGAGAAATAAACTTACGCAAGTTGGTAAGAGAATATTATATGTTTGACCGAAACTATCAGCCTTAAAACAGACGATACATATTGTTAAGAATCACTATCTGGTTTTGATTCAAACCACAATAATTGAGGGCTTCTCTATGTTTGAAGATTCAAAAAAGGAAAAAAATGGCTGAATGAAAATAGAAATATCGTCATCTAGGCACATCTAGTTCATTCTATACCACTCCTACATTCCATTGAAAAATTGTAGTCTCAATGACTAGTTTTTTTCCATATTTGTGCGCACCACACTTTTTTTGTTCTTTGACATTGAATAAAAGTTCAGGCAAAAGTAGGAGAAAGAATACTAATATTCCAATATCATATGTCACATACCACCATTTGCAATTTAAATTTTAATTCGACTCGAATTTTGCCATTTAGAAGTAAGAATATTAATTCCCAAAACCGTGATCCGGGTTTTGAATTGGAACAACACCTCTCACTTTTATGACAAGTGTTTTCATTTATAATAGAAAAAAAAATGTCAACCTTTTTATAGAAATTAGTAGAAGCATTAAGCATAAATATATATATATATATATGTATATATATATATTTCAACTTCAGCAGAAAAACGAGATGTTGGTTGACGTTTATCTACATTAACTGACACATTTCTGGGTTCAAATTCTGAGATGTAGATTCATATATAGAATATATGTCATTTTATTTGTACGGCTTGCTATTGTTTTATAACTAGAAACATGTTGTTTGCAGCTCAAAACACTGCAGTTTCTCAAGTTATAAAAGAACAACTTTTTCATCTAAATTTTCTGTCGTTTGAGTTGTAAAATGACATGTAGTTTTTTTCCTCAGGGAAAAAAAAATGACAGTAGTTTTTTTCTCTGTTGTGAAGTTTTCTGTCTTGATCCAAACAAACTAAAAAGAAAATAAAGAAAGAAAAAGAAGAGACAAAAAAAAAAAAAGCAGAAGCTAGAAGTGCTATAAGCGATTTTTCGCTTTGTTGGCTAACTTTTGCTGTCGTGCAGGACGTGTCATATTGAACTCATATTTGGTTTTGGAAGTTACTTTTTGCCATACAAACGACATGTTGATGCCGTACAAAAAAGGGTTATATTTTTAATGGATTTTTTTTTTCCCTTCAGCCAAAAAAATGTATTTGTCGTTTCGTTTTTGTACTCGAAACAATGTGGTTCCCCCCACGTCTAACCATGTGCTGCCGTTTGTTTAATTGTTTCCAGAAAAAATATTGTTTGTGGTACGACTTCTGCTGTCGTTTCTACCAACGCAAACTTTGTGCGTTTATACATTAATATCTATCTTCTTCAAAGTTTTATTTTTTATGGCATGCAGTAAAAGGAATGCTCTTTGCACGAAGAATAAAACGCGCAACTCATTTGGACGACAAACCGTTTTAAAAAAAAAAAAAAAACACAATCTAATGCCCCATAAACCCCAGAGAACGACATACAAGTTCCCTTTGTGCGTTGGTGTCGTTTGGGATGGGCGGGGTTGCGACAAGTCGTAAGGCAATACAAACAACTATAATTTCACGTTAGTTCTCCGTAAATTCATTTTCGTTCTCCTCTCTTTTCCACCCTTTTAATTACTGTTGCCACCAACGACGCATATAATTTTTTTTCTTTTCTTTATTTTTTGGTTAAAAAACATGTAATTCTATACATATCAAAACCTAAAATTTGCTGTATTTAGACCGTACCAAACAAATAAATGTAGAGCAAATTGTAAATCGACTCAAATTTGTTTAGGGCACAACAATTACTCATGACATTGTTTGTAACACACTTGAAATTCAAGCGTCAAAACAAGAAATATAAGGGTGTAAATAAAAGTAGGAGAGTTGAAAGTTCCATCACCAAAATTCTATCTCGAAAAACAACCTTTACACCCTCTTTGCAAACTATATCTTTTACCAAACATTTCATTTTGGTCCGCCAAATGTGCCCATCATCTTGGCAATGATAGGGGCCACCTTGGGATTTGCTTGATGGTTTGCAAGATTAGCAGGGTTCTTCATTACTGCACATTACACGAGCAAAATCATCATACATGAGAAAAGCTACAATGAATCACTAGACTAGTCGTCAAAAAACAATAAAACTGCAAACACATGCATATATGGCTGCGTACAAGCACACGCGCAGTGGCAAAGCCATGAATTTTTTTTCAGTTGGCGTTAATGAAACAAAAATTTATAACAAAAATAATAGTACAGTTATTGTTGTTGTAATTGTTTGAATGTTTTTTAATCCAAATCAACTAAGCTTCTACGTGAGTTTAATTAACTTTTTAAGGTTTCCAATCTACCAAATTTAGAACAAGATAGCACCGCCATTGAAATGAATTAGAAAATCTCATATGAAGTCATAATTAGAAAATTTTAGTAGGGGACAAATTAAAAGGAAAAACATGTGAGAAGGAAAAAAAAAAAGTTGGGGTCAAAATAAAGGGGGCCACCTTGGGGCCCTGGGCCTTAGGTGGCTCCGCCACAGAGCACACGCGCGCACACATAGACAACACACACGTTAGATTATAGAAAGAGGGTACCATCTTGAAGAGCAGCCATAACTTCCGGATCACTAAATGCAGCCATTAATTCAGGATCCTGTCCAAGTTTTTGCAATAAAAACACAAAATAGATTATTGGATGAAAATACATCCTCCTCTTGAGCCAATATATGGAAAGCACATGAAAGAATCGCTATTACACATATCGTAATTATATATCAATATACATAACATAATTATGCATGAATATAGGTGCGACTTCCTACTTTATTTGTTCTATCGACAGTATCTCGAAGAGCAGAGTCATCAAATTTTTTTTATGAAAATTATTGAAAGGGAATTATTTCCAATTAAGTCACGCAAGTGCTTACGTTCAAAATTTTGCTAAAATCGACGTTTCCAGGCACTCCACCAGGCATGCCGCCAGGGAAACCTCCAGGCATACCTCCAGCTCCGGGGAAGCCTCCTGGCATACCACCTGGAAAACCACCAGGCATTCCTCCAGGTTTTCCACTGGATGATGATTCTTCTTGCTTCTTTGCCTTCTCGTATGCAGCCTTCAAAATGCAGAAGAAAAATTCAATCACGTGATAAAGATAGGCGGATAGCTTTGTTAGAGTTGAATATAGAAGAACAGTTACCTGGGCTTCAGCACGGCGGCGACGTCTTTCGCGCTCAATCTTTTTGTCCTCCCTCTCCTTACGCAGTCTGTCATATTTACGACGGTGTTCCTCAATCTTGTGGGCATTTGGCTCAACCTGTGCAAGCCCCGGAATCACAGTTAAGAAGACACAATACCAAATCATGTGCGAAGCAATTATCCAATCCAAGAGTTGTAGCATGTAACATTCTGAAGATATACTATGATTCTATGAAAGTCCATCACTCCACATAAGTTTCGTCTTATAAACAACCACTTGAAACTTTGACTTTGTGCAAACAGAAAAAACTTGGTTCAATACAGGAAATATTGAAAGGCGGGTCACTTATGCAACATACAGCCAACAACATCAAATGCAGGCTCTTCTAGAAGGCAAGTTAATCATAGATAAGCTTAGCGTTTGTTTGAATTTAATGGTTTATTAAGGACTAATATAACAAACAAACAGTTTATTTAATACAGAATTAATTCTCCAAAGTTCTTTGATTTCATGTACTATATAAGCAAGAACAAACCAAGGACAGAAACAGAAAGGTGAAAAAAACCTTCTTAAGTACAGCATTTATTTCCTCATCGTAATCCAGAGTTGATGCCAAATGAAGATCCTTCGCTGCTTCTTCCCATTGACCAAGCATTGCCCGTGCCATGCCACGAGACTTGTAACCTTTTGCTGAGTCAGGATTTATCTATTAAAAAAGAAAAGGAAGATATCATAAGTTAGCGTTCTCATATTCCACATTCAAACTTAAACCAAGAGCTGCACCTTTTTTAAAAGGGTAAATTTCACGTATTCCCCTCAAACTATGTCACTAGTGTCAATATGTCCTTTGAACTTTAAATCGTATATATTGTGCTCCTAAACTATAATATTTCTCTAGATTCACCTCTGAACTTTGGAACATTTTTTTCTGAATGAAATTGTTGAATTTTATTTGATTTAAAATTAAATATGATATTTAGGGGTTAATATAAATGTCTTTTTCACTTCAAAAGAACTAGTTGAACACCAAACTCTCGGACATTCTATCTTTAAAGTATTGCTCAAAAGCAAGAGAAAGGAAGAAAAGTGGAAAACGTACTGTAATTCAAGCTGGTTCTTTAATGGTTTTGAGTAAACAGACAAATTTATCTTTGTAATGAAAATAACAAGTATTATTTTATCAAAAAAATAACACGTTTCAAAGTTCAGGGGTAAATATATAGTAGTATTATAGTTTAGAGGGTATAACACGTACGTTTTAAAATTTGGGGGGCATTTTGGCACAAGTAACATAGTTCAAAAGGAATTCATAAATTTGTCCTTTTTAAAATCAACTCATATTTCTCATAGAAGCAAGTTTGCCTTGCTTAAGCAATACAAGAAACTAGAATTGCGAAAAAGCATGATTAGGTACGTCCTACTTTCCGTTAGTAAACTGATGTTATCACAAAATTATACAGCTATAGCATAATAGAAAGATATGAACTACTATGTAAGCTGCACTCATCTTTACTTAGAAGCAAATGCAGTATAGCAAGCGAACCTCGAGGGCGGCATTGGCATCACGAATAGCAGCATTGGGTTTCTTCATCTTGATGTAAACAGTAGCTGCCAAAGACACCAAAAAAAAACACAATTTCACATCTAGAGCATCAAAAATTCTTAACAAACAGTCGCTGAAATCTCCATAACACAAAAACAAAGTGTCAAATACTAATATACCTCTTGTTGCATACATGATTGCGGATGTCGGATTAAGTGAAATTGCCTCAGTGAGATGCTCTATCGCCTCCTCCAAGTTACCTTAAAAATTTCCAACCAAACAAGCAACACACCGTCGCATCAAATGCAGAAGGGGGTAATACAAAACACACACTGTGTTCTAATTAATCGAATGTTCAAACTAACATTCTCGAGAATTACAAAAACTCCATCCAGATTGTCAATTCCTTCAAATCCCTCCCTTCTTGAAACTTCTCATTGAATTAATGTCCTAAATTTATACAAAGCTTCAGCTTTATTTTTACTAATCACCCTCAACTCAGCTATCCCTAATCATGTTTAAAGACAATGGTCATGTCCAATTTTTTAAGAATTTAACAATAAAGGAGGAATTTTTAAGGAACTAATAATCTGAATTGCAAAAAGCATTATAAAATACAAAGTTGAATATCACATTGCAAGAATTTTGCAATTTTGGCAATCTACAAATACACAAACAGCTGGAAACAAAAGCACTACCTTCGGAAATGGCTTCCATGGCCTTGGCCTTGGCCGCCTGCGAGGCGTCACGATTTTCTTCGGTGACCTCCACCGACGGGTCTCCCATCTGCAACCACGAAATGCAATTCAACACAGGGAAAAAAAAATAAAAAAATTTAAAAAACAGAAATTAAAATCAAGCAAAAAGATTGGACCTTTTGTGGAGGATCATTATCGGGCTCAACAGTGTCGCCTTCTAGCTCGATATCGGATTCGATAATCTCGTCCTCTTCTTCTTCCTCTAATTCGACATTCCTGTGAGCGGCTTCATCATCCGCCATGTCCTCGTCGCTTTCATCCACCACATAGCTCTTATGAAACCATTCACATTTCAACAGGACTCAGAAACACAGAGAGACAACCACAATAAAGCCAACCAAAAACCCCTAAGGAAAAGCAAAGCAAGACAATACCGATTTGGAATCACCATGATGGTCAGCGGAAGGAGGGAGCTTTCCGCCGAGACTGCATCGAGAAGAAGCTTCTTCGAATGAGATTCGAGAGAAAAAAGTTCTAGAAAATCCGAAACGCAAAAAAAAAAAAAAAAAAAAAAAAAAATGAAAAAAGTGAAGAGTGAGAGTTTATACCTCTCAATGTATTCGCGGAAGAAAGAGAGGGAAGGATCGCAGAGAATGGAAGGATTGGACTTGCACTGTTCGACGAAATGCCTCAATTGGTTGACCTTCGAAGCGTCCATAGCGGTCTGGTCTGCTAAGATTTTTGCGGCTCTCTGGCTTAAAGTGAAGAAGAGAAACGGGGAAACCGAAGTGAAATAGTCGAAGTTCGACTTTGGGAGGTTCTTCTGGCACCTTCTAAAAGCAAATGGATAGGGATCAAGGGACAAGTGCCTGCAAAAATCTGTGACTTGTATATATTTTTAAATTGTTAGATTTAATTAAAATTATTTATTTCATAAATTGAATGATGGAAGAATTATTATTTTTTGGGTTCTCATCAAAATAGCTGCCCCCCTTTTTAAGATTTGTATTTCAGAATTTTATTCTAATCTTGGGGTGTTGGGTAAACAAGGTACACTTTCTAGGATAGTAACGTAATAAACACCTTTCGAAAAACCATGGGCCACTTGGAATGAGTAAAGTTAAACCAGCTTTACGTAATAGATAGTTTTATGGTAGCGGTATTTCGCTTGTGCCACTGTTGATTTTTATTCTCCGTCCTCGTATGATTTAAATTACGTGAGGTGTTTAAAAGAGAAGTGAAACTCAATAATTAAAACTATTTTTATTGTAATATATGAGATTTTTATATTATAGTAATTTTTTTTATTATTATTATAATATGTAAGAGTTTTACATTATTAATAACTGAGTTTATAGTTGAAATTAAATAGTTAGAATTATTACTAAATAGAAAGTACAACACGCTAAAATAGGTGTGATAATGTTATCCCAAAAACTCGTTCCACCGTATTTAAGCTTACACTAGACGTGCAACAATAATAATTGCATGAGACGCATTAGCGGAATTAGAAAAAGCTAAGCCAGATTCATGACAACAAAGGAAAAACCTCAATTTGAAGAGAAAACTCAACTTTAATATTTAATATCTCAGTTATTTAAGCTTATCTATTATAATAACAAATGACTATATTTATAGCCCACCCTTAATACGTTAACAAAATACTCACTAAAACAAATAAAATGCTAAACAAACAATAATAAATAAATAACAAAATTAAAGCTGAGTTGATAAACTAAAATAAATGACAATGTAACTAAAAATAACAACCATTATATCCAAAACTTTTTTATATTTGAGGGTATTATCGTCAAAAAATACCTGAAGTAAAATATTTTATACCTTTATGCTTCATTTGGCAAAAAACAGATATCATTAATTTCAATTCATGTATTTTGAAATTAATGGGAAATATCAAATCATGAATTGTCGTTCAATGAATTATAGTACTGTAAATAATAATCCCAAAGAACAATATGCAAATAGTTTGTGGATATCAAAGGGGCTACGACGTGGAAGAGAATATTAATATTAAATTAAAAATTGAAGTTATCTTCCAAACAAAGCTACGTCATGAATTTTCCTTTTTCTTCCCAGACTCCTGCGTCAATCGTGTATTGTTTTTTTTTAAGGTCAAATGACATTCTGGGAAATAAACGTTCTTTTCATGTCGTATGTCTGTTTCTCGCTTGTAATTTTAATAATTTATTGCTGAGTCTTCATTCATTCAACAAAATTAGCCGTGCAAAAAAATTGTCAATTTTTGTACAATGACTAATGGCCATACAACGAGGGTGTTTTGAGAAAGGGCTAAGAAAATGGTTTAAACTATATGATTGAAACCACGGTATCGTAAATTGTAACACATAAGAGTTATACTAACAAAGTTTTGTTTTATATTATAGTTTATGAGAACTTTATATTATTTGTTTGCAATTTGAAACTAGGTAGTTACAACTACACTCTCAAATACCACAAATATGATTATAGGTTCTGTTAGATGTAGAAAGATAGCTTTATGTTTACTTCCACAAATACACATCCATAAACCTTTGAATGAAATTCCAATTATTTCATATCCCACTTCTCTTTCTGGTGTTTTTTTTTTTTTTTTGAAAGACGAAAAAAATTGAAATTTCTGACTAGAAGTTCGACATAAATGAGATTGACAAATGCATTGCATGAGCCATATAGGGCAACAATGCCTGCTGAATTTACGGGGTGTTTGAAAGGGTGGTGGTAACCAATGGTTAGAACCACTTTTACCGTAACATATAAGACGTTACACTATAGCAATTTTTTTTTAATATTACTGTAACATATGAAAATTTTACACTGTTCATAACTGAGTTTGTGATAGAAACCATAGTTCCTAATACTCAGCCAAACATTAGGTTAATAAACCTTAAGCATCAAACAACAAAGGAGGCAAACCAACAATAGAATATTCAAATCTCCAAACCAATAAAAGATAAATCAAGTCCCTAACACTGCAATGATCGCCGTATGTTTAGTCTCATAATTCTGTTTATGAATTTTATAGTCTAGTAAAACAACATGGAAACAAAGAACACGCAAAGCGTAGAAACTCCGGTCCACGCTATCGTCTCTGCTCCATTGCCAGATCCCGGAACTGCAGACAGATTAATCACAAACTTGTTAGAACAAATGAAAGGTTTCCACTGAGGGATTCCAAACCTGCAAATAAATAACACTTCATAGCCTAATGTGTCACACAACAATAGTCAGCGAGTGAACATTAGTTTACATGCTGTTTTTAATTCTTTTAGTTCCATGCTATGTAACACTGTTCTCTGTACCAATCCAAACTTCAAAATGTTAAATGAACAAAATAACAGAGCTTCGTTTTTAATTGTTGCCGAAACCAGGAACCATGGTGTGTATGTACCTTGGACAAACCTTTTTAGGGCATATGTAAGAAATTGTTACAAGGGCAAGTATAACTTTGCCAAAAATGAGATTCTCTATAGGTTTTATGGACTCTCTAGATTGTTCTTGGATTGCTCCTTTTTTTATTGATTATTTAATAACGCCTTTCTAAAGGGCAGCATT